>JBBPJP010000128.1:0-51227 GCA_038088775.1 Boletus barrowsii
ATGGCCAATAAATATCTTTGCTTATATGGGTTTATATGGGTTTATATACTCAAATAATCCACTACAAAATACATCGGGCTGAGTCATATGGCCACAGGTTTGGTGCTTTTTGTGATGCGCCTATCAGCTGAGTTCGCGAGAGCTGGAGATGCGGCAAGTGCAGCACGCAACATCTACTGAGAGCTGGCTATCGGAGGTTGTAGCAGCGCCAAACGGTACAGATTCGCACCAGAACGCCCCCGGGGCCCGAGTCTTGAAGTTCGCGTGTTCGCGTGATCCTCTGGCACATGTACAGTACATATCTCGGAGGCGTCACGCCGAATATTGATCCTCAGGCTCGATCTTCTGTCGCCTGGAATGAGTTGGGTGTTACGGATCTAGCTGTCCTGGCCCATTGTCTTATGGGCTCGAGAACCAGCGTCCCCCATTCTGAAACATCTTGAAAAGGTGACGTACTAGCCGTCTCATCCCAATGGTCGGTCCCGCGACACGGTTCAAGTTGGCGCCATCCATCATCACCTGATTTCCCAAACATACGCCGACTTGCGGACTTGGGGTGCCTCACTTTATACATCTTGAATTCAATGTCTCCATTTCACCCGAGTCGATTTCCGCAACAAATGACGTTCTCAGCACACAGTTACGGACTCAGATTGGGAACATGAAAATAGTAACTTGAACAGGCAGGTAATATGACGGAATGCCAACTCGTGAGCAGAGAGAAATGATGGCATATATTATGTGTCTCGAGCCCAAATTACTAGTACACAGGTATACAGCCACGGACCACGGTGGTCCAAAGCGGAAATTGGCACAATGAAGCAGCTCCAACTTTCAAGTACTGCCAGCAACGATGAATTCCTCCAGCTTCTTCTGGTCCATCCCCTCGAACCTGGGCACAATCCTGCATCGGAATGGAAGGGGATGTCTGTTCGCAAGTAAACAGATTGCGTGAAATGAAAGCATAAGACAGGATTTATGCGTCACTCACACAGCAGGGCCGCTGGAAAACTTCGGCTCTACAGAAATCTCAGCTCCGTTCTCGTCCAGAGGTTTCAAAATCGTGAACACAGCCAAGACCTTGGCAATTACAGACCATATAGATGTGTCTGCAAAATGTCTCCCGACGCAGATGCGTCGACCAAATCCAAACACGATGTCTTCACACTCGTTGTGTTTGAGGGATCCATCGTCGTTGAGGAATCGCTCAGGGAGGAACGTGTACGGATCTGGGTACCTGGATTCATCGTGCATGATTGACCTAGCAAAACAAGTATCGGAAACCACCCAGGGATGGGGGAGCTATTTATGATTCACCATATATTCACCATTACAATAGATCCTGGGAATGTCCGTTAAATTATGATTATGGTTAATCATCTAAGAATTTGAAGCTGCTCACCCTTCGGAATGTGGAATCCAGCATAAACATCGTCGTCTACACTAGCATGCGGAACGGCTGGTTGGGGTCAAGGGATTAATAACAAGAGCAGATAAAGGGTAAGGTCGCTTACACAAAGGAACCGGTGGGCTGTACCTGAGCACTTCTCGTAGAATGGCGTCCACATAGGGCAACGAGGATCGATCGTCGATTGTTGGCAACCTTACATTGCCAACCACTGCATCGATCTGAGCTTGAGCGTTTTTCTGTGCCTCCGGGTTTATGACCATCATGAGGAAGAACGCCATTAGGACCGAGTTTGACTGTTTTTCAGACACACTGTCAACGATGAAAAGATAAAGTGAGTATGTGTTTTACACACCGTCTCTGACGCAGCTAAAAAGCGATTGAGTGAGTGATCCATCAGAATACCCGAACAGCCCTACCTAACAAAGCAGTGGCAGCTGCTTCTTTAAGGTCTTTCATCCGTGAATCATCAAGCCCCCTCCCACTCTCGTCTGCACCTCGAAGTGCATCGTGTACCATCGACGGTACAGGGCTGGCGTTCATCTTCACGCAGTCAGAAGTACAACTTGGTATGAGATTATCGACGCTGACGTACTAGGTTTTGCAAAGAGTGCGCAAACGGTTTCTCGATGTACTGCTTTGTCAATCCTCTTGCAATTGCCATTCTCCTCTTGAATGACATCCCAGGCAGCCACGACGGGAGTTTCAATACTGAGTGAGGTAGGACTCAAATTGTTGTATACTGATCCAGGGGCGTAGAACACTTACATGCTGGGAAGGCGGCGACAACAACCGCCACCTCGGGGGTAACAGCAGGCACTACGATTTCGAGTACCTTGGCTACAATGTCAACCATTTCATCGTTGTGAGGTTGTGGATCATAGTCATATACACTGTTCAACACGACAGAAGTTGTGTACCTAAATCGCATGTTTAGTTATTCTGATCATTCCGAACGAATCCACTTTTAATCACATACTCGAATACATGATCAGCAAGTCGTTCCGGGGTGTGAAGCAACCGCAGAAGGAGCTGACATGACCTGCGGTGTTGGAGGGGCACAAACCTGCGTACTGCATCGATCCGAAACGTCTGGTGGAAAATCCGCCTGTGGTAGCGCCATGTTGCGCCATAAGGTAGCATTACGGAATTAAAGCCTATTCCACACCTTAGAAGACAGAGTAAATAGTGAGTATGGTTATGATACTGGACGAAAAACGAACAATTCGTTTGTGATGAGGTAGGGACGGTCTGAATAGTTTGTCGAACGATTCTCAAGCAGATCCCTTGCAATCTTCTCAGAATTGATGATGATAATGCCCCTTCCAAAGAGTCGTGAATAAATAAGGTCACCTACAGATATCTAAGTCGACAATGTAACGTCGAACATCCATCAACATACCGTATAACTGAGCCCAGGCCTCGTAGGTCAACCATGGCGCATTCGCATTGATTCCGATGATGTTTCCGATCCACGGTAACCCGGGGGGCCCAGGAGGCAATGGGAAAGATCGGTTCTTTGCATTGTTGTGATATCGCTGTCCGATACATAGAACCATGACCAACCCAAAGGTCAAGGTACATGCGTTCGCCCAGATAGACATTTACTGCGGGCCAGAGAGATGCTAGCACGGGTAATAGTGAACATCAATTCTGGAGCTCTTATGGTCGCTTCTGTGGGAAGTCGATTGCATAGGTCTCACCCTGGTTCACGTATTGGAATGATGTGGCGTGACAATGAGCAAGCCTGCAGTCCTGAATGAAGCTTTGAACGTCACCTGTAGGTATTCGACTTCTTTGACGCAACGCATGTCTCATATTGTCATGTCTCAGTGCCACTCCCGTGAGCGTGTACCTCATCAAGGGTGCACCCTGGCCTATACGATATTAATCGCCAGGATCATTCTACAGGTTGAATAGGTTTAGAATATGACCGCAACTGGGCCCGAACACAGCGTGGCGGATGACAGGTCAAGTGAATATAAAAACGTGGATCGGGTTGGCTCACGAAGCGCGTCCGAACTATACTGGCAGTTCGACGGACGAAGGGGGGACGTAAACGACGGATATGGTGTCCCCGCGAGTGGGAATTGTCGACAACTTTGTGTGAATAACGAAGCGGTGGATTTACTCGAGGTGAGGGTGCCAGACGGCAGACCACGGCAATTCTATACGCGTTGCTTGCTGGTGACCAATCTCAGGAGTGTCTACTGTATCGGCGTTGCGACCGATGACGAGGCAAATCGCTGCGGTCATCTCGGAGCACAACCGCCTACTAGCTAAGGACGACTCGCTGGTTGCCTTTTTGGTGTGAAAGAGGAGGCTGATGCTGTGCCTGCTACGCGCTGCGAGGGCAAGGCGAGTAGCTACATGGGCGCTATCGAAAGGGCGACCGAGCGTTTCGGGCGGGGTTAACCTGTTTTTTTTTGGCGTGCGCGGTAACTGGGTGACGACGATGAGTAGAGCAACTATCGGTTGTTTTACGAGGTGCTTGTGGTGTACTCGAACGCGCGCGCTTCACGAGCTGGGGGGAGTCGGGATCATGCAAGGGCGAGACGCGTAACCCGTTACACTTTCGCAGACGATGGCCCGGGGGGGAAAAAACGTGAGACTTAAATGGCCAACAAATTCGTTCGCTGGCCGACAAAGAGATGGTAGAAATACATTGTACAAATCAAGCAAATTGACAGTTATACTCCCAAGACATGCCAGTGGTCCGAATATACTACGATACAGTCCTCAAAAGCTCACTCATTACCTCGTCTCTTCACCCCGTCGATCCGCACTACATATAAGCGATAGACGGATTTTAGCAGTGTTATCAACTCCCTTTGACGGCGGATTCACCACGGACACTAACAGCCTTCCACGGAGTGGAGAGGCTCTTTGTTAATGACCTGGGTGAAAATCTCCAGGGCTGCCGCGGGTTGGTACGCAGGCTAAAGAGACATGATTCAGTAAATGCCGTGCTTGTGCTATGAGGTGATCTTCGACGCACCGCTTCGTGACCGGCCTCAAAGACCCTCCTGTCTTGTGTCAGCGTAAATCATGAGGAGCAACCAAAGGAACATACGCAAAAGTGAAGTTGTCCACATTCACAACGGCCGCAATAGGTTTTCCGTCGAGGGTGATGTTACTGAGTGGAGTGTTATGGAGGGTCTCATTGCCATACCAGTCCATGGCCAGCACAGAGTCATAAACCTGCAAGGTATTCAGTGGAGGCAATCAGTGGATGGTAGAAACGCAAAATCTGAATGACATACACCAAGCCAATTACAACTGAGAAACGATGAACAAACGTCAGGGGGATGTTCAAGGACGGTCGATATATGCTTACATGATATCAGTATCGCCAGCCTAATACACAACGAAGTTTCAGATGGATCGAGGGACCACGGATGGAATCACTTGCCCAAATTAGAATCTTCAATCCAGAATTTGCCATTTCGGAGAGTTGAGGAAGCCACGTTCGCGCTTCCTATAGAACATTCAGATGCACTGTCACTGGTCAGGCGTCGAAAACTAGACGACATACGTCACCAGTCGAGTTAAAAATTTGGTTTACAACATCAGAGCATTGCTGATAAGTTGCTTCAGCACCGATTGCGGCCATAACCTCCGGATTGGTCAAGTAAGTCAGGTAGTAATCCGGGGGGAACAACGCCGACGAGTTCTGGTGGAGATCATAGGGATCCCGGTCGCCAACTGCAAGACCGAAGACATTGTTGACCTGTTGGGCTGAAGTGATGCACCTGTAAACACACGAATCGTCGTACGTACACAGAAATCTTGCGCCTCGTGACAGATACCGATCGAACAACTGGTGTTTCCAGCAGCATAGCAGTCTTTCTCTTGTGCGATACATCCGTTGGGGTCGTAGAGGGCTGCAGAGATATTCTGCAATACATCATCGGATTGAAGTTGACCATATCCCGGGGCGTTGCTGGCAAAGGAATAATAGGCGATGTTTTGGATCAAAGGATCAACCCAACCACTGCAACAGAAGGCACTGAGCCACTGGACACCTGAAATCGCTAGGGTATATCTTACTTGTTGATCATCAGGGCACTGACGACAACAGGCTCTCCCTGAGTTGCACCTTTGGCAATCAACGCGTTCTGTTCGTCAAAGTATGTCACGAAGCCGGGCCCATAGTGTCCACCGAAGCTCTCTGTCGCCAGGATGAACCTGAATGTACACTCTGAATACGATAGTTAGAGGAAACATTCGTGACACATACTCGCGGCTCGCGTATTCGGAGAGAAGCTTGCTCTCGAAAAGTATCTGGAAGGCTGTCCACACGTAAGATGCGGCACCTCTTGTGCTATTGACCGAGTTCGTTCCGTAAGAGAATCCGGTGCCAATAGGCTGATCAATGTAGATCACTGAATTCCGGGATGAATCACACCCTAAAGACAAAGATATTGACGTACTGTTGCTCACATTGTTCCAACTGGCTTGCCTATTCAAATATCATTCACTTGCGAGTAGATGGTATTCTTACCTGTATGGGTTAAGGTACGTCGATTTTCCATCGGCGTTCACCAAGCACGGTCCGTTCTCTGTAAATGCAAGCAAATAATGTAAGACTGGGTACATCCCTTGCCATATACCAACTAACCTTGGAAGAGCCCAATGAGCGATGAACATCCTGGGCCACCATTCAACCTTTGGCACGATAAGATCATGTTTCACCTTCGTTATTGGTACATCGTATGACACCTTACCAAAGCGTGAACGGCGCACTCTCTGGGCAGTTGCGAGCCTCGAAGAACCAGAACCACTGTCGCATCAAACCATCAGCACCAGCACCAACACGTCATACCATGCTCACCATCGACATGTTTGTCCCGACGTCAATGTAGCCCGAATACTGGGTGACACCGGGCGTCGTCTCGCATATGCCAGAGTTTGCGACATAGCGAATATTTGTGTCGTTTTGAATCTGGGAGCGGAATACCAACTCCCTCGTTCTTAGTCCATTAGAGTCATGAGGGGACGACGCGGGAACAGAGACGACCCCTACAACGAGCGCGGCAAGTAAAGAAATCAAAGGCAGGAGGCGCATTTCTGTTGGGAGAAGAAACAACCTGTGAGATGGCTCCTCAAGGAAACGGCAGGTGTCTTATAGTAGCCCCTTTGTTAGACGGGGCTCCGGTGGCTGAAACCCAGAAAACTTAGTAGCCCCTCTCATTTCTTACTTGCCTGAGGCAATGCAATAGATTTGCCGAACATTGAACCACACGATGAAATTTGAAATTTAATGACGGTGGTCAGACGGAAAAGGAAATCACTCCTTCAGCCTTCCACTGGACGTGGCGCTACAGTAGCTAGGGACAAAAATGCATACCACGGCCCTCCGGGCACCCCTGGACCCGCAAGCATCTTGCGAGCAGATGAAGAGTCTCATTTTCCCCTCCACTGGCCAATCAGCAATTCTAACCATGACAGACTCGGATGGGACAAGACTCTCTAGGTGGCGCGGGAAAAAGGATTCCGAAAAAGGCAGGAGGATGATGTCGGATACAGGATGACAGACCTGTACCCTTACGGGTCCAGGAATACGCCGGCCGGTATAATCCATCCGCATTGCACATTCGCTGGCCGAACAGACGTGGACCTCTATCATGGGTGAAAACAGGCTACGAGGAAACCGGGTTCGTGACACGCCACAATGCATCTGATTGACCTGTTGCCCGTGTCAAGGCCAAGTGGACACACCGGGATTGATCATGTCCTTTTTGGCGCTCAACGTCATTTAATCGAATCAGAATCTGGAAACGGAGACGAGTTTGCGTGTCTTAGGATTCTTCGATGAGCAGGAGCTTGGACTTTGAAATCCTCATATTGTAAATGTCAACCCAGAGATCCTTCCCCTTTCCATCGAGTTATAGAGTTAGCCTAGTGTCATCTTTCTTTCAAAGTTGAAACGGAATAGCATGGTCAGTGGACACATGTGAAAGGTGGAACCAAATACTGTGGCTCCTTCGTATTTGAGCGCTTTCGACCAGTAACTAACGTGGTGCACCCATTCCATGTAGTCTCCAACATGTCCCGAGATCTCTTGCAGCAACCGTTCGTCGTTTCCCATCGAAGCTGTTGTGCTACTGGACCAGTAACCTGATTTACTCGTGGACTGGCAGCTCCCAAGGGACAATGATGCCAAGTTATGTGTTGTCAATCGATTTGTCGCAGTTCCGGACGCCGGCATTGTCGGCTCCAGCATTTCGTGTTACACGACGTCGTCGGCCAAATGTTCCAGATACGAACCAAGTTGACAGTGACAGTGATACAAACGCGTACCAAAATCTGGCCTGATAATTCTATACCGCAAATGTTGCGATATGCCGCACTAACCCATCGATCCACACGCAGTAAGCGGTTTTGGACTACAAAATATATCGACCCCCTTAAATTCACCTTATAACCCGACCCTTACACTGAATGGAGAGGCTCCATGTTAACGACCTGAGTGAAAATCTCCAGCGCTGCCGCGGGTTGGAACGCAGGCTAGAGGGACAGTGTTCAGTGAATCCCATGCTTGGGCTATGAGGTCAGACGTGACGCACCACTTCGTGACCAGCCTCAAAGACCCTCCTGTTTTGCGTTAGCATACATCATAATGAGTGACGAAAGGAACGTACGCAAATGTGAAGTTGTCTATGTTTGCGACAGCCGCGATAGGTTTACCATGGAGTGTGATGTTGCTGAGGGGAGTGCTATGGAGAGTCTTGTTGCCATACCAGTCCATGGCAAGCACGGAGTTGTAACCCTGCAAAGCATTCAGGGGGTGGTAGAAAAGCGAAAAACGAAAAAAAAAACATACACCAATCCAATTACAACTAAGGAACGATCAACGAGCGTCAGGGGGAATGTACAAGAAGGTGGATGTATATTCACTTAATATCAGCGTCACCAGCCTAGTGCAGAACGGAGTTTCAGCAAGATCGGGGGAATATGATCGGGACCACGCACCCAAATTAGAATCTTCAATCGAGAATTTGCCAACTCGGAGAGTTGAGGAAGCCACGTTCGTGCGTCCTATAAGGCAGATGTTCATTCGGATGCGCTGTCGCTGGTCAGGTGCCGAGAACCAGACGACATACATCTCCAGTCTTGGCAAATAGTCCATTTGCATCCAGCGAACATTCTTGATAAGTCGATTCAGCACCGATCGTGCTCATAACCTCTGGATTGGCCAAGTAAGTCCCGTAGTAACCTGGGGGGAACAACCCAGACGAGTTCTGGCGGAGGTCGTAGGAATCCCGATCACCAACTGCAGCAACGAAGACGTTGTTGAGCTGTTGGGCTGACATGATGCATCTATCAACACACGAAAACCACACGCACGCAATAATCGTCCGCCTGAGAGCAGATCTTGTCAGAATTGGTGGAATTACCGGCAGCGTAGCAATTCTTCTGTTGTGCGATACATCCGTTGGGGCCATAGAGGCCTGCGGAAATATTCTTCAATACATCATCGGGTTGGAGTTGACCGTATCCTGGTGCATTGCTCGCGAAGGTATAATAGGCGGCGTTCTGGATCAAGGGGTCGTACCAACCACTGCAGCAAAGGGTACTGAGCTACTGGACACAAATCCCTGAAGCATAGCTTACTTGTTGATCATCATCGCACTGACAACAATTGGCTCGCCCTGAATGGCGCGTTTCGCAATCAATGCATTTTGTTCGTCAAAGTATGTCACGAAGGCAGGCGCATAGTGTCCACCAAAACTCTCTGTTGCAAAGATAAACCTGAATATATGCTCTAAATATGATATTTGGAAATGATATTCATGGCACGTACTCGCGATTCGCATACTTGGAGAAGAGCTTGCTCTCAAAAAGGATCTGAAATGCTTTCCACACATAAGGTGCGGCAGCTTCTGTGCTGTTGACCGTCTCTGTTCCATAAGAGAACCCGGTGCCAATAGGCTGGTCAATGTAGATCACTGGACCACGAAGATGAACCGCGTTCTCGAGAAATGGACTGTGAGTTACGCACTGTTGCTCACGTTGTTCCAACTGCATCGCCTATTCAGACATCATTTGTCCGTGATACATTGGTATTCTTACCTGTAAGGGTTGAGGGACGTCGAGTTTCCATCAGCGTTCACCAAGCACGGTCCGTTTTCTGCAAATGCAAACAAACATTGTAAGACTCGGTCCATCCATCCATCATATAGCAACTAACCTACGAAGAGTCCAATCATCGACGAGCATCCTGGACCGCCATTCAACCTTTGATACGTGATATGAGATTCCACTCCCAGTATTGGCACGTCTTATGACACCCTTACCAGAGCGTGAACGGTGCAGTCTCGGGGGAGTTGCGAGCCTCGAAGAACCAGAACCACTGTCACATCAAACCGTCAGCACCAGCATCAGCTAGTCATATCGTGCTGACCATCGACATATTTGTCCCGACGTCAATGTAGCCCGAATACTGAGTGACACCAGGCGTCGTCTCGCATATGCCAGAATTGGCGACATAACGCAGACTTGTATCGTTTTGAGTCTGGGAACGAAATACTGATTGTCTCGTTCTCAATTTACTAGAGGCGTGAAGCGACGACGCGGCCCCTACGAGGAGCGCGGCAGCTGAAGGGATGAAAGACCAGAGAAGCATTTTCACTGGGAGAACGTAATCTGTGAGACAGGAGGCAGCGCTTCTGGGCATCTTATAGCCTGCGTTGAGCCGACAGGCTCTGACGCGGACGGGTGGAAACTAGTCAAGGCGACGATTCGAAACTCATATACAGCCTGATTTGAAACCGAATGCCAGGGGTCGATATGGAAACTCCATAAGAACTTGGGTGCGAGAGACTCGTTTGCGGCAAAGAGAGAACAGACTCTGGACCTGTTTGGGATAGTGACGTTATTGACGTACTAAACTTACTGGAGCCGCGGTACAACCGAACAGGTTGCTCCTTTAATTGCTGTAGATATTGGGAGGAGCGCGAAACAAACAGACCATTCTGAAAGGGCGTGACAGTCCGAGCCAGTGTGGGGTGACTGTAAGCCACGGCGGTGAGGTCGATGTAGTTACTACGTTCGTGGCAGTGCTCATATGATCAACTTGCATTGTTTCATCCTTGTTTCGGTCAAAAAGGTGCATGTTTCATAAACTGGTTGGGACTGCCCTGAAACATATACATGGCTGAAACTCTGGTTTCGATAGGGATTACATGTGAGGCCAACCCGAAGTACTACACTTTTTGAAAGACGAATGTGATTTCGGAGCACTTCGGTATACTGTGGGGGCCTTCTCTTATCTTTCGTCACTATGACCACTGCTCTATTGCAACTGCTTGCGGGGTTTATGTATGGGCCAGAACAAAACTGTTCGCACCAACCTGACTGGATATCATGTGTACAATGTAAACTTGATAAATAAGAATATGCCAATGAAGACGACCAAACCAGAAAGAATGAGTTCGCCAAAGTCTCCCCAAAAGGTATTGACATGAAAGTGACCACGCAGAGGGGGCTGCACAGAAACTTTGATCTTCCGGCTCTTTGTAGGTGAAGAATTGGGTTGAACCACCACGAAGAGAGTTTGTCGAGACTCATCGTGCGTGTACTTGTCATCGGGTGCGAGACCCTCGACGACGAGCTTACGAGCGTGATAGATCAGGGCAGGGACATATATCTCCGTTTCGCGACACTTGCATTCCTCAGTAGGAGTCCATTCAAATGTAAACTCCCCGGTATTCATCTCGTAATCGAACCTTGATGGTATCCCCGCAGTCTTCGCTGGGTATGGGCGCACGACGGATGGCAATATACGACCTCCATTGTCGAGTGTGAAAGAATGTTGGCCAAGGTTTAAGAGCGAGGGCGGAAGAGCACGACGACGACTAAACCACGAAAAGTTCTCGCCGTTCCAATCATCGCCGTGAGTGTCTGTGTTGTCTGGATTGTAATTCCACAACCTAATTTACTGTAAGGTCGCAAAATGGTTCCAGGATAATTCAGGCTACATACGTGAAGCTGGCAAAGGACCGCTCAAGCGCAGTCATCATGGCATCCATCATCCGGTATTGCCAAATCCAATTTTCCGTCTGAAGTGCTTCCTTGTCGCTAAGAATGATGAGATCAGCCAGAAAGAACGTCCAGAAAAAACGCACTTCATGTCCATGGGTATTCCACACTCGCCAATGAGAATAGGCATCTCGCCTAGTACTTTGTGACCAACGTTAATTATGTTTCGTATCTGCAGGGTGTAGTTGTCCCGAGCTCCCTTCTGACCCCAATAAAACGCCTTCAGGGGAAACATCCCCTACAGGACATGTGAGGATAGTGCTCATAATTAAGATGAGTATGGAAATCTCACTCGTGACAATCCCTGCACATTTACAGTGAAGTCCCCAAATGCCTTCGTGAAAAGTGCATTCAGGTCGTACCTAGAGACAGGTGAATCCCAGCCCACGACGTCCATAACAAAACATCCTCACCAATGCGGCGCGAAGACCATATTGGGAACTTGGTTTTCTTTCGTCCATGTTGGTGGACACAACTGTACGGGCGGCTCAGAGATCTTTGAAGCACACGATGCAAGAGCCACCCATTATACCTCGTTGGGAATCGGCTCCACGAAGAGCAGTTTCTCTTTCGGGACGACGCTGTGTACACGCTCCGCCCAGCGCTTCAAGAACGGATAGTAGAAGTCTGTGTACCAATCAACCTATGAATGCTCGTGAGACATTCCGTACCAAACGGAAACGTGAACAAAACCATACCTTTCGACCGCTAACGGGATGTTTTGTGAAGTAACGCTCGCGCAGAACGACACCTTCATTCTTAACCTTGTCCCACCCCCAGACACCATGCATCTCCCAGACACATTTACCCTGTGTTGGGCCATCAAGTCTCCATGCCGAACGTTTTTCAGAGTTCAGCACACTATGGGAGGTTAGACGAGTGGGCATAGGAAATGACCGTGTCCAATGAGAAACCAGAGTAGGATATCCAGAACCCAACATAAATGACTGGAATGGAGAAGCTGGAGAAATACATTAGTCTCCTTCCTAGGGTTCAAACACACCTACTTACGAACGTGAGACAGGTGCAAGTCCGTGTTGTAATCAAACTTATGGAGAGAAGGGAGGTCTATATATCCTCTATGCGGTTCGTTCATGATCTGTCACCGGTTAATATCCCAATCCAATCGCAAAGACCATGTCATTACCTCGAATCCAAGCACCCCTTCCAAGCCACCTAGCGTTTCAGCGACTATCGCATACATGTCAAGAAAAGCATCCTGAAGGTATTGCTGGACAGATTTGACGTCGCCGTTCGTTGCTGTAACCTTGAGCTTCGGTGCGAATGTATCACCTGCGTAGAAGCATGTCCTAGAGAGAACAAACTGAACAAGAATTGTTGCTTGCAAGGATCATACATACTTACGCCATGGTAGCAGAAGCAAGTTTTTGGTAGCCACAAGGCCAGATACCGCGCTCTGCTTCGACATGACCGCCTCCTTTAACGCCCAAGAGCCATGCAGCACCAGATTCTTCCAAGGCGTGCAAGTCAAACCCGATGTTTCCAAGAGTCCACGCAGGAGCACCAGAGCCTCCAGAGTATCTTGACCAGACATCTTGATGGATGACGACGAATGCAGAGAGACCGTATTCCGGGAGTAAGGACAGTAATTTCTTGACATACGCCAGATATTCTATATCATAGATCCCCCTACAATTGTTCAGTTGGATCAATGACACTTTCTCAACAGCAACTTACGGGCCAGCATGTTCAACAGCTTCCCATGTGACGAGGAAACGAACTAAGAAACTCGGACATTAAAGTTTGCAGACCCTGTAGCAGGACGCGACCCACTGAACGATAGACCCCATCTCCTCAAACGGGCAAAGTGCTGAGGCGCCTCTTCGAGAGGAAATGGTCGACCGACAAAAGTAACCGAGTGGTGGTTAGCAGGAAACGTGGCGTGGTCATGGTCAACCGGGCTACCCATTAGGCAATCTTCAGTAAACCGAGTCCGTGATAAATGGGACACATACATTTTGCTGGAACCAGACACGTTGACTCCTCGAAGACTACAGACGCGTCCGTAGGCATCGACAAAATGGCGCCCTCGTCGCTCAATTTTTCCACCGGTACCTGCCGGTGACCAATCATGAGCATATGTTGATCCTGATCCTGGTGAGTAACCGGGTGTATGGGAAGGATGAACCTGCATCCTCATCAGCGCGGAGACTTGTAGCATAGGTAATGAGGCGTCACCCGTTCTGTGGTAGGCGTTGGTATAGGCCCTTGACACGCATCTTCTAGCAAAACGAAGGATGTCTCCGAGTCCGAACGACACTCCATCTCGGTGCTGGCAATGGTAGACACGGCATTGTTGAAATTCCGCAATGGACCGCAGTTGTTTGGCAAAGGCGTTGGATCCAAACAACCACTTCGGCTCTGCCGGAACGATATCCCGAATATGCTTCGTACTTTCACTCGGCGCACACTGAACCATTCACTGCTACGTGCTAGACATTTCTCAAGTCTTAAGTTTGATGATACTCGGCTGATTATTCCCGGAAAGACTAGCTTTTCGCATCAATGGCTGCGGGACTCGTGTCAATGTCCTTCATGCGTCCATCCTTCCACGTTGCAGAAGCTACACAGATCTTCTGACATTCCGGTTGACACACGGCCCGTTCCGCGTGGTTTGACGACCACGAGCGGCGGTGTTCACATCCGCTGGATCGATGGACATGAATCGTTCTACGAAACTGCCTTTCTGGAACGCTACGCCTCTCCATCAGAGCTACGGAGATTTCATCGGGATACGGAGCAGATACTTTGGAATGCGTCGTCGATCACCCAGACCCCAGATCTCTATATCCCCTATCAGGAACTTCTTGTACCTTCACGGCTTCTCGCCGCCATCAACCAACTCACCCAGTATGGCCTGCTCTTCGTCACAGGCGTACCGAACAAGCAAACCTCCAACGATACTTGTGAACTCCGAACGTTGGCCAACACATTTGGAGAACTACGAGCCACGTTTTACGGTGAAGTATGGGACGTCAAGAACGTTCGCAACAGCCGTAATATCGCCTACACTAATCTCGATCTCGGCCTCCATATGGATCTACTGTATGTCTATTGCCTGTAACCTGATCGTCAAGCAGAAGCTCAAGCTCTCCAACAGTTACTTTCAACACCCACCCCGATACCAAATTTTGCATTGCTTGCGCAACCGTGTCATTGGCGGCACTTCGATCTTCGTAGACGCCATTCACGCGGCTTCGTTGCTGCGACAGTCCCATCCAGGAGACTTTGATATCCTGGCGGCGACGCCTGTTCCCTTCCACTATATAAACGACGGACACCACCTGCACTACGAGCATCCAACGATCGAGCTAGATGCGCACGCTTCCCACGACGACTCGTCTACTTCTGAGCTACCCGTCAAGCATATTAATTATTCGCCACCGTTCCAAGCACCCTTCATAAGCTCAACGCCGCCTTCCTTCTACGCGGCCCTTGGCAAATTCGTTGCACTACTAGATGATACGACGAACTGCATGGAATATACCCTACGCGAGGGAGATGCTGTTCTCTTTGACAACCGCAGAGTGTTGCACGCGCGCACGGCTTTCTCGGATGGGCCGGCTGGTGACGAAGAAATACGTGAAGGAGGAACAAATCGTTGGCTCAAAGGATGTTACCTCGAGGCAGACACCATTCTTGATCGTGGCAGGATGTTGAGGGCCAAGTTAGATGAAATTATTGATAACTAACGTATTGTAACTTCACATTCGAGTTGGTGGTAGGTGGATTTATAACGAGACAAGGCAGAGGGCAGTGGAGCAAAGTCGTATCACCAACTTCAAAAGTTACCTACCGGATGCAATTGATCTTACAATTTGCTTTTCTCTGCCTTTTTGATGAAAGCAACACCGTTGCCGAGAGCAACCTGTCAGAAGTGTATTCACGCTCAGCTAGTGTATGTGTGATACAAGCCCAGCACAAACCTTGCCCGACGTGACGTTCTTGGTGATGAATGTGATTTCGGTCGTCCCATTGGGACCAGAACCGACCTCCCATGCTTGCGTCTCCAGTTCATCACCAGGCTTGACAGGTGATGTGAAACGAACACCAAACATTTTCAGCGCGCGCGAATCTCCTTTCGTAACCTCCTGGATGAGACCACGGGCGGCGAACCCAAACGAGGACAAGCCATGTAAGATGACATCGCCAAAGCCCAGCGCCTTGCCCACCGTGGGATCTGGATATCACGGCCTGTGAGAACAAACCTCGAGATGCCTAATCAGCGACAGGTGTACCAATGTGAAGAGGATTGTAGTCTCCGCTAAGACGGTATATGAGTGCTTGCTCCGGGGTTGTCTTATCTCTGATCACCCAATCTGGTTTGCGGTCCTTGGGGATGGGCTTTGCCTGGGGAGCACTTGCAATCACCTTGGAAAACTTGTCTCCATTTGCTTTGGCACCCAGATAGAACGAAGAGTTCTAGACGGAAGCATGATGGATATAGCGGCGGAGAATGGACGCAAGACACCTACAAAGAGCTTTGCGTATACTGTGCCGTGGGGGTCTACGAGCGATGACTCCCGTTCGATGATGATGCCAGACTCTGGGACATCAAAGTGAGAACGGGGTGACGAGAATGGCGTGGACTGCTCACTGTTTTCATGGACAGCACAGATTCTACCTGAGAGCTTCCAGCCCGGCCCACTGGCAACCGGCAAATCCTTCAAGACCTCGATACTCTGGGTAGCATGAACCTACGTAATTCGGTTACCTTGGTAAGCAGGTGTAGAGTGGACTTGCATACCACCCTATCAGACTTGAGCTTTGGGAGCCCAGGAACGGGCTCGGCACTGAGTTTGCTCGCGAAAAGGGACACATCAGTGTCATCGCCTATTCAGGTTTAGAATTTTCGTTCAGACCAAGCCAACAGCACACACCCTTTAATCCAAGCACGACAGGATACGTTGGCAGAGGAGCCCATGCTTTGTCTAGATATTTGTGGCCGTGATGTATGTATCAGGGGAAAGTGAGTCAACATACCGAGCTCTAGGGGTGGATCGGTCAAGGGAACTCGTACGATGGATTGGACCCAGCTTACCATAGACGAGAGAAAGATCATCCTTCTTTGCGCCCACGCCGAGTGCGTATGTGAGTATGTCCTTGCGTGTCCACGAGACCTAGAAGGGTTCTTACTTGGCATGATGTGTAGATGGGGCGGAGATTGCTTTACAGGTTGATCAGAGGACTTGTATCCGACGGCTTTACCAAGGTCGTAATTCATTTCTAGATGGTGGTGTGAAGCGTGAATACACGGTGAATGCTCGGATGGACCGGAGGGATAACATTACATAATTTATAAATATTTTTCGCTTGTCATTGAAATCTTTTTTGCGAACTAAGCCCAGTGTGGTGATCTTGTCCAGACGCTAGACTTCCCCTCGTGGTGGATATAAGCGGCTTGCCGTCAATGAATTCACTCCACCCCCGTCCACATCCCCCCCTCCACGTTCATCCCTCCAGTTGCGGGGCATAGGGACATTCCACTCGCGATCACGCGATGTCGGACAGCGACGCTAATTTCCAACCACCTCAAGTCTACGTTGAGGGTACTTGGTTGTATGGCGCAATCGTTACCGCCATCTGTTATGGCGTCGTTGTCGTTCTCTACGCCATGTGCGCTCGTTCCCTTTGGCATCGTATTCGCTCTCGTGAAGGTACCCTAAAAAAGAATTGGTTTTTCTTCATCTACGTCAACTTCGTCTTTGGATTGAGCACCCTCTATGTCGCCGCCAACTCACAGATCACCCAGATGGGGTTCATAAACCATAGGGATTATCCTGGTGGTAAGTCCCGTGCGGACAATCATCAAGCAAATCATAAGCCCTTTTCCCTTCACTCCAGGTCCCGCCGAATATGAAATAAATACTGCCTCCGCACCCCTCAACATTGCTTTCGTTGTTTCAAATTGGTGTGCAGATGCACTAATGGTTAGCTTCTTGGGTTGGCCGTCTCTCGATGACGAACTCACTCTTCCGCCAGATATGGCGCTGTATTGTAGTCTATAGAGACAGCAAGTTTCACCTGATGGTCACCGTGTTTGGATGCTTGATGATACTCGCATCCGTCGGTAGGTTCCTTCTTTTTTCCTGTATGTCGACTCGTCGTAACATGTTGCGTGGCTTGCAGTCACCGGTTCCCTCTGGGTCATCACTGTGTCAACACCTGCGCAAGCTGCGAATGGCTGGATGTCCTTCAGCCTCCTCTTCCCGTATCTCAGCGTTTCCCTCGCCATCAACATCTTCATTTGTATCCTTACAGTCCTCCGTCTCCTATACCACCGAGCATGCATCTCAAAGGTCCTGGGTTCAGGATACGGCATGCTTTATGCCAGCTTCGCAACAATGATCGTCGAAAGCGCTGCGGTATACTCGATTTGCTCACTGCTCTACCTCGTCCCGTACGCCATGAGTAGCCCGTTGGCCAATGCATTCCTGCAGATCTTGGGGGAAGCGCAGGTAACTCCCCTCTAATTCAGTTCCTTCTCTTTGCGGAAATTAATTATTCTATCACATAGGTCATCGCACCACTTCTTATCATTTATCGTGTTTCCGAGGGAAAGGCCTGGACGAGAGATATGGCCACTCTTGCGCCGTCAGGTTCCCAAGCCATGCGTAGGCTGTCGACACAACCTACCCCCATCAACTCACAATCTGGAAAACTGCTCAATGTCCAAGTCGCTCTCACCACGGTGCAACACACCGACCGCGAAGGGTCAACCCATTCCGCCGCTGAGGAAGGAAAGGCATTCATGGCCGTTTGACATGTAGCCCACCCGCTTTCGCTTGGACGGAAATCTAGACACAACCAATGCCAACTGCAGACTGACGGATACCTGATCACTTCGTCATCATTTCTTGCTGCCTAATTATTCCAGTAAAATGCTGTTAGATCCTCTAACAGACGATACACGCTGGGCAGAAATTTTCTTGTTTGATACCATCCCATAGATCCCACACACTCCTTTACCCCATTCCGCGGATCCGGTCATACATGTCGTTCAGCTATACCACGGTGCCCTCGCTTGTTACGAATATGTTTGTATCCAGAATGTACCATCCCACGATTGAAGCGCAACTTGACATTTCGATCGAGCTATGTATGTTATGTTATATTTGAGTATTAGTATTCGACGAAGAATCTCGGGCCGATGTCCACGTCGATCCCGCACAAAGTGTCAGGGGAATGCTTTCAAGCCGGGACCGCTGCGTTCTCACTGTCGTCGTGAGAGCATCGTTGTCGTTCTAGCGGCCACAGGTCCCAGCCAAGGCTTCGAGAAATTTTGCTGAGAACCCGCCCGCCATCCGAAAAGTGGTGCGCTGGGAGGCACATCAAATTCATACTATCATAGTGTGTCATCCTCCCGATGTGGTTTGATCATACCCCATTGCAGAGGACTGACATCGGATCCGATGTCTCGTCGAGAGAGACATCTTAATCAGCGGTCCCTCATGGAGGACAAAACAGGGTGACTCGGGAACCACAGCGATTAGATTACGTAGCACATCTACGGCAAAACAGGCTAGCATGGGAAGCGAATCGAGCAACTTGAACGCCAGTGGAGATGAGCGGTTGATGGGCCAAGCACCCAGGCGACGTAGTGTACACAACAAAACAGTCTCAGAGTTCTACTTTTCTTTCCTCGTTCCTCGTTCCTAGTCTAGTATGTGACGAAACCCCTCCCCCTCTTTCTCCTGTGAAACGAATCGCTGATCTATGATATCTGATGGATATGCTGTAATATCCACCCACCCGCGTTCAGACGTGCAGATACAAGCCAGCATCCTTCCTGATCTTCGTCATCGCTACAACAACAGATCAAGATCAAATCAAATGGTCCGCGGTTGTCTTTGCGTGAGAGGCTCACCAGCGATGATGGCGCTGCCGACACCACTCCCGTCCTCGGCATGATGTGTCACAATGTTACTATCCCCCAGTTTGGTGTGTGGGTGTGTGGAGGTAGGTAGGAAAAACACAAAGCTACAGATCAGAAAGCGATAAGGTTATATTGATGTTCTCACCGGCCCTTGTCTCCGAAGATGTCTTGAAGTCCTTCATGCACCCGGTCTGCAAAACCAGGATATTTCTATGCAGCGGAAAGTAATTAGTGTCCTTGTCGCGAAAAGAGTAAAGGGAGTAAAAAGTTCACACACATTGTACAGACTACCATCGGCGCCAACGGAGCATCCTTCTTCCAGATACCCCATCTTCTTTACAATCGCTGCAATTCCGCACGAGCTGAGTCGTGCTGCGCGTCGGCCGATCAGCTTGGAAAGGGCTCGGAAGAATTGCCGTTCGGCCAGCGTCGTCTCAAGGGCAAAAAAGTGTGTGAATATGCCAATGATCATGAGAAGCTCGTCC
The DNA here is from genome assembly GCA_038088775.1 of Boletus barrowsii. NCBI lineage: Eukaryota > Fungi > Basidiomycota > Agaricomycetes > Boletales > Boletaceae > Boletus > Boletus barrowsii. The sequence goes on from JBBPJP010000128.1 coordinate 19,835, forward strand.
GTTGGGTCACTTCCAAGTTGTCAGCCAAAGCCAAACCAGTATTGGGTGGCGGAATAGCTCTGGCAGAGGCACTCACCTTTCCATCAGAGACAAGAAAGCAGTATCAAAGCAGTATGGTTTCTCCAGCTTGTATGTATTTTGACCGAGGAAAAGGACACCCTCATCGATCAGCTCGCAGAGGACCAATCGAAGAATTTCACCCAGATATCGCCCTGAGATGAGTTTCTGAATAAACGGAATAGCCAAGCAAAGTAAATAAACATTTCTCAGTGGTGTAGTACCAAAGAATCGCTGACCTCGAATGCTTGTTCACCAGGCTTGTTTGATGCTTCGTCCACAATGATGTCGTATTTCGTCCGTGGAAGGTGTTCATGCTCAAACGAGTCAAAAGCACCCTTGAAAAAAGTGGTTCCTTTGAGATCCATGCAGAATAATGCAAGAGCGCGTAACATACCCATTCGCAATTAATAGCCATATCAGCATCAGGGGGGATCCCTAGGTTCGCGATTTTGGGGATGTCCTTAACATGCTCCATGTATGCGGCGTTACAACCTGTCCCAAAGATGACAGCTATCTTGGTTCTAGGATTGACGTAGTGCGACGCGATGAGTGTGCCGGTAGTGTCATTTATAAGGGCTGTCAACTGTACGGGAAGGTTCTAAAACCCAGAAGTATGGTTAAGCCAACTGCATTCTTCAAGGACAGGGAAACGCACATATTTTGCAAGAGACTCTTTGAACATCGCAGCAACGTCTCTTCCCTCTGTATTGGATGCGCCGAAGCCTTTCGTCCAACGGATTAGTTCACCATGGTCGATCCGTTCTTGTCTTCACCAAGGGATACAAGAGGGAAAAGAGGAGCCATGACACCGTGCGATGTCAAATTCCAATTGGTGAAGTTGGGACGATGAGTTGACGACACATCGAGCCAAGTTACGGTTAGCACAAAAATACATCAGACAACAAGAACCGCAACACTAGAGCTAGACTCACAAGCACGGATACGAGAACTAACAGACACGCAAGCCGAGTGTCAAAAAGTCAGTTTTTTGCCTCACGCATCACAAAGGGGTGCACCGCTTACCGTGAATCCTAAAGGTAACACCTGACCCTCCTTCAACATACCCGGACCGTCATCAATGTTTGACTCGACGAACGTCTTCAAGCATTCTGCACAGAAATCAAATAACTTTTGTCCGTCGTCTTGTTTCTGTTCCTCAGCAAGGCGATACTTGGTTTGTGTAAGTTCAAATTTGCCATTGCCTTGCAGGGTAACGAGGCAAACTCGCAAGTTGGTGCCACCTAGCAATGGGTATCACGAAAGGGCGATTACATGAATGCGAAGCAAAACAGAATTGGTGATCAGTCATGCATTATTGCACAATTCATTGAATATATGCAATTCGAGTCAACATAGAACAAGAGGGTGAACAGACAAGACGTACCAAGATCTACGGCCAAATAGTCTCCAGTCTCCTGGCCGGATGGCCACCCGAAGACGAAAGTAGGAATCATAGGCTAGACAATATTAAAATAACACGGATCAGATGCTAGTTCAATCCTCCCCCGGGATGCATATAGAGACGTAAGAAAATGGATGTATACTAGACGACTGGTAAATCCAGTTAAGCAAGCTCTGTATGGCCGACTGATCGGGCGCATTTTGATGATATTTCCATCTCCATTTGGGGGGTGAGAGAATATGTGACAACGAAATAAACACGGACGGAGGTAAAAGAAGGAGGTAGAGTGGAGGAACTGCGTACCACAACCTGGTCCGGCTTGGCCAATCCCACATCAAGGGACTCGGTGAACGCTTCAACGATCATGCGCATTCTCTGAGGGGTCAGAGTGAATCTATGACAGCGATTTCGGAGACAGAAAGGAGTGTGGGACGCGGTTCAGTAGCTAGTTTCCAGGAGGAAACAGCAAGTAAGACTCACAAAGTTTCGTATTTCCTGAGATGGTCTGCCATTGTCCTGAGAACATCCGAAGGGATAAGCATGCGATCACAGCACGAGCAGCTGGACAAGATTGACCCGGGTGATTATGGGTGACAACGACGTACTTTTTGGTGGCATGCGGAAGGTCCTCCTCATCTTGTGTGCGAGTATGGATCGCGATTGTCTGACCCGAAGGCAAAACGACGCTACCACTACCGCGACGCGACGCTGGCATGGTTCCTCGACGATGGTACTATAGTGAGATGGCCGTGGGAGGTGTTGGAGACGCGAAACGATTGCTTGTGCTGCGTGCGGAGCTCCTCGTTCGGGGTCTCTCTGGCTTGATCGTGGCTGGACGTGGGAACTACGCGACTTATTAATCCAAACTGACTCTCCAAGAGACTCTTTCATTCGACATGATTGGCCTCAAAGGAACGCTGAATGTACGTCCGATATCTTATTGTTGCCATTGCCAACATCTTTTTGGAACAGGTGATAGATAATTCTGGTGCTCTCCTCGTCGAGTGTGTCAATGTCTTGAAACAAAAAGTCAACAACGGCTGGGGGTCAGTTGGCGACGAAATCGTCTGCGTCGTCAAACGCGCTCGCCCACTTACTGCCGTACAGGCTGCCTCTGCGACTGCGCTTAAAGTGCGCCGAGGAGATGTTCGCCGCGCTTTGATTGTGCGCACCAAGAAGGCAGTCAGAAGACCCGACGGGAGGTTTGTCAGATTTGACGACAACGCAGCAGTGCTGTTAAATAACAAGAGAGAGATGTTGGGTACGAGAATAGGTGGGATTGTCAGTGCAGATCTGCGATTGAAGGGATGGGGAAAAATTGTCAGTTTGGCACCGAAGGTATGCATCGGAATTGAGCTCGTGTTGGAGAACTAACGGTCGTATCTCCGGGTGCAGGCTCTATAGCCAGCCGTCAGTCCGACTATTGTCGTGGACATATACCCTAGATAGTTGGCTATAATATTGCTCCATGCTGCATTTGACGGAGAGGAGTGGAAGCCACAACAGATGTGTACAACTCATAAAGTCGTAGTCGTGTCAGCCTGAGATGACGAAGTCTCGAAGCTGTCTACCTTGGAGTGTCGGACGGTCAAGTCACCAGACTCGCTTAACAGTTCCGATTTATACATGGAATTCTCGCGGACACATCATCTTCCCAACCCCCGCATTCAGCAGCAGGATGCTTCGATCAGCGCTGGCAGTCCGGTCCATTCTGCGTCGCAAAAGTGCCCCTATCGTGAACCAGTCTCTGAACCGTCCTTTCGCGACCCCGCATTCGCGTCTTGCTAGCACCAGCAACACTCTTGCAAATTCCCGAACTGGTGCCCGAGCTCTTCTGGGTGCTTTGACGTGTGTTCTTTTAGGCTACACCATCGGTGCATCAGCTAGTCAGCCATTCCCCTTAGCTTCTCTTGGCCTACGCCAACAGGCGTCCACTGAGGATGGTGAACCGACTTATGGAACTCCAGATGACTTCCAAAAAGCCATACAGGAGTTGAGGCACGCTTTCAGCGACGAGGGCCACGAACCCGGGGACGTCAGCACTGACCCGGATGACCTCCGTATACACGGATTTTCGGAGAACGATCATCATCCTGGTGTGTACCTATCTTGTCGTCTTCCTTCAAATTGCTCCACGCTGCGTCTGGGGATCGTTGATTCACTACGCATATGCGGTTAAATTCGATTCCACAGGTGCCCTTCACACTGTAGTAGTATATCCAAGAAGCACAGAAGACGTGGTCAAAATCGTCAAAATAGCTACAAAGCGTCGAATACCAGTGACACCATTCTCGGGTGGAACGAGCCTCGAAGGAAATTTCCGCGGGGTGAGCACTCTCTTCCTGTATCTTAGGCTACTCTGGGTGTCCCATTGTTCCCAGGACCCTTTCTCCGGGTCGCCTACACCATCGTATTGTCTACCATGTAATTTTATCGTGCCAGCTTTTCCAGCCTCACTCTCCCTTTCTAACATACACATACAAAGTTCGTTCATGCTGACTTCCCGATAGCATGCAGTTGGTGGTATTTGCGTCGACATGTCCAACATGAGCAAAATCCTCGAGATCCATGGTTCGTGTGAGTTGTTCTAAACAGCTGGCACCTGACAGTCACAATCTGCTCGTTCATATCACTTCAAACCCTGGACTGGGATTATATCTGCATGAAATGTGTGGAATCTCTATGGGACAGAACAAGACTCAGATATTGTATGTCAACCTGGGGTCGGATGGATGGATATCAACGAAACATTGCAACAGAAAGGTAGTTATATCTCTTATTCTTTTGGTTCAGGAAGTGAAGTCAGCTCATGCTTATAACTTTTTTCATCAAAAGGTATCCCTTTGTTCTTTCCTGTGAGTACAATGCTTCTCCCAATCTCCTCCTGGGGACGCCAATGTACGCGATATATAGCTGGATCCTGGCCCGGGAGCGACAATTGGCGGTATGATGAGCACTGGATGCTCCGGAAGTACGTTCTTCTGAGTAAATGTGACAAGAGCTTGATAGTTCTTCTCGAAGCGAATGCCGTGCGGTATGGGACGGCTAAGGGGGAGTGGTTCCTTAATGCTGTATGTTCTCCACATATTTTCTGTTCCATTGTTAAAGTTTACAATAACTTCATCAGACAGTGGTCCTCCCATCTGGAGAAGTCATTAAGACACGACAGCGTGCCAGGAAGTCTTCGGCGGGTTTCGACGTAACGAAGTTATTCATTGGAGCAGAGGGTACCTTGGGAATTATTACCGAAGGTAAGCTCCGTCCAGCATTCCGATGGGTGTGGTAGCGCTCATAATAAGACAGTTACGATTCGTCTGGCTCCGGTGTTACCCACGACGGTCGCAGTTGTACCGTTTCCCAACGTCAAGCAGGCGACAGAAGCAGTCATCGATGTGATGAATTGTGGAGTTGGTATCCGTAGGTGCTATTCCTGTTGTCCACTTGTGACTCGACTAACTCCGTGTGTGCTCTATGTCAATGCTTTGCTCCCAGAATGCGTTGAGCTCTGTGACTCCGAATTTATGCGTTCGGCAAATCTTTTCGCTGGTTCTCAACGCACCTATCCAGAAACCGACTGCCTGTTCTTCAAATTCCAGGGACCTACTCAAGCCTCAATCCAGGAATCAGCCCAAATCGTCAAGGGAATCGTCAAAAAGCATGGCGCTACAGGCTTCGAACTAGCGCGCAATGACAGAGAAGCGAAAGATCTATGGGCTGCTAGGAAGAATGCACTCTATTCTGGCTTGGCGCTTCTGGATGGGGCTAGGGGATGGAGCACGGATGTGTGGTCAGTCTTTTTTCCGCCGTAGTTGCGGTGTCGTTGATGAAATGTGCCATTCTACAGTGTCCCAGTCTCAAGGCTCCCTGATCTTGTCTATGAGACGAAACAAGACATCGAGCAACTCGGGCTTGTCACTACGATTGTAGGACATGTCGGGGATGGTCAATATCCCTCTTTCTCTCTCGTTTGTTCCCTCTTATGACAAATGGGCAGGCAATTTCCATGCGTTGCTCCTCTTCCGGAACGACGAAGAACTGGCCGCGGTACGAGAAGCTGTGCACAGAATGGTCGAACGAGCAATAAAGATGGACGGTACATGTAAGTCTTGCCTTCCGCATGACTGCCACGCTCGTTGGTTCCAGTCGTGGGTCGCTCATGGTCTGCTTTGTCACAACGTAGGCACGGGCGAGCATGGCGTTGGTATTGGCAAACGAGAATACCTCTACTCTGAACTTGGTGAGGGCACTGTAGAGTTGATGCGATCCATCAAGAAGACTATTGATCCATTGGGACTATTCAACCCTGGAAAGGTTAGTGTTGGCCAAACAGCTGTTGTACAAGCCGATCTAATTCATATACAGCTATATCCAGACAAGAGCATGAAGAATCAAGCGAAACATTGAATGCAAGAACTGAGTTGGTCAGGATGACCTCTTGGACATTTTTAAATCATGTATCTTTACAATGCTGTTGACCACAAACTTGGATAACCCAGAGAGAGATTGCAAGATGAAGGGGTGATATTGACGGACGTTTGTAGTATATAACCAAGGAAATGAAAGTCCAGCATGGGGACACCTGATGTGTCTGTCAGTCCTAGAATGGAGAAGTTGTCGACCACGGAGCTGCTCCTTCAATGTCGTCCATGAGTCGCAATACCAAGTATCGTTTGTGGGTCACTCGACAATGGATCACTGCACATGCCATGAGTTGAGATCACCTGGTGAAGGTACTCTGCAGATCATTCAACGCCAAGTCACATGATCGCCGAGACGAAGAACTTCCACAGTGAACAGTGAACACCATCCCAGCTATGGGTAGTACGCTCTTCGGAAATCCAACCTCACAACAACAACCCTCTACCGGAACTAGTATTTTCGGGAGCACGAACCCATCTCAGCAACAACAAACGACAGGAGGTGGTCTTTTTGCGAGTACGACCTCCACTCGGCAACCATCAGCGACGGGGGGTAACTTGTTTGGAGGTACTACCACACAGCCCACGGCAGCCACTGGCGGGAGCATCACGACCCAAGCCCCAGCTGGAGGAAGTATATTTGGTGGCACAACACAACCTGCTGGAGGAACGCTATTCGGCGGAACGAATGCGCAACAACCACAACCACAGCCAGTCGGGGGTTCGTGGTTTGGTACGGCCGCTACGCAACCCCAGCAGTCAGGCGGGAGTCTGTCCTCAAACCCACTGTTCGGGAATAAACCCCCATCCAGTATCTTTGGTGCCCCGGTTACTGGCGTGGCCACGGGCACGAGCACTATCTCCCCGCCTACGCTCTTCGGGCAACCAGCCATGCAAGCTTCGACTAGCACCGCACAACCCACTACCTCGCTGTTTGGGCAGCCTCAGCCGCAACAACCACAAAAACCAGCCGGACCGCTCTTTGGATCTACAACCCAATCGTCGACCACAGGAACCCTGTTTGGCAGTACCCTCGCTCCACCAACATTGGGGGCCGGATTGGGCATGGGGTCCATTCTAGGAACCTCCATGGCGAGACCTTCGCAATCAACGCTTGGTGCCGCCCAGCAACAGGATCCTCAAAGTCAGTTCGTACTGATACAGAGGATCGATGCCATCGCCGAGGCTTGGAATCCATACTCTCATCTTTGTCGCTTCCAGGTGAGTGTCGCTTATGGCAAGAGAGAGGCGTCGAAGGACGCGAACTGACACTTGAATGATTCCCAGCACTATTTTTATAACCTAGTCGACCCAACCCTCGTAAGCCAATACGGACGACCCCCCAATGCAACCAATGAGGTTCTTTGGCAGAGAGCTGTCGGGGAGAATCCGGATCCTAGTTGGTTTGTAGTCAACGCGTTTCAGTAGAACAGGTGATACTAAGGTTATGTGTTTTAGCATGGTACCTGTGCTAGCCGTTGGATTCGACGCGCTTAATGCTCGCGTTGAAGCGCAATCTGCCCAAGCGACTGCACAGCAGGAGAAACTAAAGGTGACTCCATTATGTTGAGCTGTCCCTCGCGACGAATCTAATTCCGTTACCTAGGAACTCAAAAAGCGATTGCAAGCCTTGACAGCAACGCATGCGGATACCACGCTGTCGCGACTGCATCGCGCTCTGTCTCAGCATACCCAACTATCTCAGCGACTCCTTGGGTTGGTTCAGCATTTGCATCTCCTCATTCCAGCCGTCCGTTCCTCCTCCATACGTCCTGAAGAAGAGGCGCTGCGAGTCGCACTTGAGGAGATGGAGGAGGATCTACGAAGACCGGGCGGGATGAGCAAGATGAGGAGCAAACTGAACGAGCTATGGGCGTTGGTTGGCGCCATCAATGCTGCCCGGGAACGCGGAAAGAAGGCCGGGAGTGAAGGAGCGGTAGAATGGACTGTTGTGGATGAGGAGGGCTTGAAGCAGATAATGCAGGTTCGTCATCTCGTGCCAAACATGTGAGGAACCATCACTGATTGCTAGCTGCAGATACTGTCCGACCAGCAGGCAGGATTGCAGCACCTGACGAAGATACTACAACGGGATCTCAAGGATCTTGGGGTGATTATGGGAACGAGTGCAGAACGGGAAGATGGGCACACAAGCGGGGACATGAGGTTCTCTGCTTCACCTTCTCCGTTGAATAGTTCGACGTCGACGCTGCATGCGAGTGCGTTGCGATGATTGGATCCGCTTGGTAGATAGATTTGGTGTGTCCGGTACCCAGCTGGTCTAACAAAGGAATGGCGTGTGAGACTGCGTTCAATTAAGTAGTCTTAATCGACACCCTTCAAAGACACACCCCCTGCATGTGCACACCCATCCGTAGCCAACGCGACATCTGCAGCGAACGACGAGCACGACACCTTTCGCATCATCAGTAGTAGCCGAAAAGAACCACAGAACCCAGCACGATGCGCTACCGTACACTCGAGATACGTTGGCACGACTCCAAGCCTATATCAACTTGCGACTTTCAGCCCATTCCCTTCAAAAAAGCGCGTCCATCTCAAGAGAAGAACTTTGCATCCCAGTCCTACAAATTCGTGACGGGCGGGGAGGACAATCATGTCCGGGTATGTTGACTTCTCAGTTTAGACGCGCTCGTGGCCTCAACCATCGCGCGCTCGAACGTGCATGTAGATATGGATGATACACCCAAACATCCTCCCCCCATCCATCGCAGAATCGGGTGAAACTTTTGTTTCCCCCCGACCGCCACGCGTCGAGTACCTAGCGACCCTCAGCAAGCATACTGCATCCGTCAACGTCGTGCGGTTTTCGCCGAACGGTACGCGTCTGTGACTTTTTATACGTTGCTTGTTCAAATTCTTGCATAACACATTCAGGAGAGCTTATTGCTTCAGCTGGGGATGGTAAGTTTTGTATCGTGGCGATCACCAGAACCTTGGTTTATAACCATGTCATGTCCCCAGATGGAATGATCATTATCTGGGCTCCATCTAGTACACCGCCACATTCGACGTATGGGAGCGACCTCGGCACTGACGACCTGCAATATGAAAAAGAATACTGGAAACCTCGTACAACATTTCGGTTGGTATCACAGTGCTCTTGCTAGTTGCCGAAGATCTCATGGCGTTTTGCTGGATTCAGGTGTACAACCATGCAAGTGTATGACCTTGCATGGAGCCCATCGGGAGAGTACATCCTTGCTGGAAGCACTGACAACTGTGCGCGCGTTTTCACCGCAGTAGATGGTTCGGTTCCTCTCTGCTCTGCCTTTCTTGCTTGAACTTAGTTTGCCGTGCGTGTCCCCAGGTAAATGTGTTCATGAGATAGCCGAACACAGTCATTATGTGCAGGGCGTTGCTTGGGACCCCTTGAATGAATATATTGCCACGCAGAGCAGTGATCGTTCCATGCACATTTACAGAATCTCGACGAAACAGGGATCTTTCGAGGCCCATGCCGTTGGTAAAAACACTCGGATGGCATTCAACCACTCTCGCACGCCAAGCACACAGAATCGTATCAAGGGAGGATTCAAGCGCGAACCTAATAGTGATGTGGAAGGCGCTTCTGTGGATCAGAAGGACGAGAAAGATCCTTCCCAGTCAAGCAACCATAACAATCCGATCGCATACCCGCCGACTCCTGCTACCTCTGTTGCGAGCACACCATCCACAATGTTCCCCCCACCCACCTTTGAACGACCGTCTTCCCGACGATCCTCATTTAGTGGTTCGAACGCTCCTTCATCGCCAGCCCATTCTCATTTCTCCAGATACGGTCGCTCTCCTTCTCCTATGCCTCCTCTCCCTGCTATACGTGCCTTGCCCTCACCGGCATGGTCGACCATAAAGTTGTACGGAGATGAGAGCTTCACGAATTTTTTCAGGAGGTTGACATTCAGTCCTGATGGCGGTTTGTTGCTCACGCCCGCCGGACACTTTGAAGACCTTTCTTTCAACGCCGGGGCTAAAGGAGATGAGACACCTTCCAGAGGCCGCAAGGGCCGCTCATCTAACAAGAGTGGTTCAGATTCAATGCAGAGCGGACTGACCGACCCAAATTCTGCGTCATCTGTCTTCATTTATTCCCGCGCCAACTTTGCGCGCCCACCCATCGCCCAGCTTCCTGGACACAAAAAAGCGTCTGTCGCCGTGCGCTTCTCTCCTATCCTGTATGAACTACGAAGTGGTATCGCTGGTCCCGGGGCCGAAGAGACAAAAACGGCCGTGCTGGAGAAAGACAAGGAGGGGAAGCTGGCTGTTGATCTCACAACTGGGGCTGGTGTGTTGACCCAGGAGCAGTCTGTTCTTTCCCCTTCTCCACGAACAGAGAAGGCGCCTGCTTACCAGTCCCAGGCCGCTGGTTCCGACATACCGGCGGTGCACTCACCCTCGCCGAGACCGTCAAGCTCCAGCATGGCCACATCTTCGAAGACTTCTGTATCTGCTGTTTCCTCACCACCCACTGGATCGGTATTTGCGCTCCCCTACCGAATGCTATATGCGGTGTTGACGATGGATACCGTCACCATTTATGATACACAACAAGCGGGTCCGGTCTGTTTGTTGACGAAATTACATTATGATGAGTTCACAGACATGTCATGGTTCGTGGTCTTCTGTTTTGTGACTTCTTTGCGCGTTGGTTCGCTCATGATGGTGGTTGTATAGGTCTCCAGATGGGCAAACGCTTGTGCTTTCCTCACGAGACGGCTATTGTACCCTCATTGTCTTTGACGAAATACTCCCAGTACACCATACCCAGCAGTCGACACTCCAGCTGCAGTCGATTGCTCAGCACAACTTTGTGCCGCTTACATATGCAGCATCGACCGTCCCTACTCACCTGCCGACCCCTACAACCGCTGGTCCACCTATCATTGCCTCCCCAGTTGTTCCAGCGAAGCGCGCGCAGCTTCAAGGAAGTGAGTTGTCTCCACAGGACCAATTGGCACCCCAGTCGGCTGCCGATAATTCTGTTGTGTCAAGTGAGAGCGGTGCTACAACAGGCGACTCCGGTAGGGTTGAAGAAGCGAAAGACCAGCCGCCAAAGAAGAAACGGAGGGTGGTGTTGACGCGAGTTAGTGACATTGGAGCGTGATCAAGGTAGATATGATTTTATTTGCGTTTCAAGCTTCAAACATGCCATATATTATTACGCGCTTTTAGTTTTCTTCTTCTAATCTCGGTTTGTTCATTTCTCCTTGTGGTTTTTCCCCAAGGGACTGCCTATCTTGATGCATGCACCTACGAACGTTACAGTGTTGAATCGGTCGCATATTCTGAGACGAATGCAATGCCATGTTGTCAATACTGTCATACGATGCGTGTCTGAACAGGTCGCGACCTGGCCCCTCTCCTTCCCATCTGCGCATCCAATGCGCATTATGCGGTGCCGTATAATCCGAACTCTTCTGTCCATACTCTTATCCAGTTTTGTTCTTACTTCTCTTGCCAACCTGGGCCTGGTAACCGCTCTTGATGGCGTTGACGGATCGTCGTGAGCCACATGACTCGCAAGACATGAAGAATATACGGTTTTCCTTTGTAAGGAGGGTGTCGGGCGACTTGCACGTTTTGCAGGTAACGTATTCGACTGCAAGACTTGGTCAATAAAACCTACTGTTCCACGGGTGCATTTCGCAAGACGCCATACTGACCGATATACCTCCTCAACACGTTCTCCACCTGTTTTGGCTGGAAGCGGCCCTTGATGACCAATCTCCCCGAGCCGTCGATGCTTCCCGTCGTACCCATTTCAGCAAAGAGGAACTGGATGACGTGTTCTGGAGATCTGTGCATACGCTTGCAGATATCTGCGACGTTTGCAAAGATCGAACGGCGGACACCTTCTCGAAGGATTTGAGGTGGGGCGATGGTGTACCGCTTTCCTGCGGAGGTGAGAAGGGTGGGGTTAGAGGCATGGAGGGAGGCGTAGAAACGTGTGAGGAGCTACATTCATGAGGATCGTCAAACGGGGATTGAAGCGAGGATAAGCTTACCTCTTGGTAGGTGTAATCACGGTCGCTCGTAAGCCAAGGCTCACTGCCAGAGTCAACGCCAGTGGGTGCTTCCGGTCTCGCGAACGGATCGTCACCAAGCTCCGCTTCGTCGATGTCGTTGAGGTGTTCTCCATCGTCAATCTCGAGATCGTCTCCCTCTGCAGTATCTTTCGATTTCGATTCCTCGAGTTCTTTTTCGAACTCTTCCATCGCCTTTTTCTTGGATGATTTCTTCTTCTTCTTCATATCAGAAAAGTCGAGGTCTTCGGAAGCGATCGCGGCAGACGAGCCGCCTACCGGTGTGGTTGTGTCGGGGCTATCTACGCTCTGATTTTCCAGAACGTATCAGACAAGACACGTATAAACGACGAGAAATGCATGACATACGAGATCCATGGGTATGTCTTTCTTCTTCTTTTTCTTCTTGAGACCGTCGGGGAACATCGACTTGAATTCATCGTCCTGTTTCTGATCGTCCCCGTCCCCATCGCCGCCCTCTGCAGTCTCATTGCGCTTCATCTGCTCATGGACAGTGGTGGGGCCGAGGTCGACTGCATCGCCGTTGGTGGTCGTGCTCTCGATCGTGGTCGGTGCTGGGGTCGTCGGGTCCGCCTCTGGCCCGAGAGGGTCTTCGGTGAACGCAACGGTCTTTTTCTTGCGCTTTTTCAGCGATGGGTCAAACAAGGGCTCTTCCGATGCCATGTCGATATCGTCGTGGTCGTCGATGGGGACGCTGCGCTGCTCGTCGTCGATATCGGGCCACTTGTCATCAGGATGCCGAGTTTTGGGTCGGCGCCCGAACTTCGGCAGGGATGTGAACCCCGCTCGCTCGTCGCCGATGTCCTCCGAGTGTAGACACTTACTCTGACTTTCTTCTCCATGTTTGCCAGGCAGTCCGTTGCTCGCATTGCCTCCCAGCAAGCCCACCGTCACGGTGCTGCCCCTCAAAATGCCCGCAACATGGCCACCCTCCGCGAAATCGAGCTACGGCTCAAGTCGGTGAGGAACATTGAGAAAATAACCAAAGTAGGTCGCTTTCTGGCACGAGAGCGGGACGATATTGAATTGCTGTTTGGCCTAGTCGATGAAGATGATTGCGTCCACCAAGCTTGCAAAGGCACAGCGCGCCATGAATGCAGGCAAAGAATACGGTATCGCCAACTCTGGTGCGTCCCGTTCACGTCTGTGTGACCGTTCACTAACTAGACCCTACCCCGTCACTCAGAGATCTTTGACCACGCCCCCTCAGAGACGCCTGCCAAGCATAAACTCTTCATCGTCGTCTCCTCGGACAAGGGTCTCTGCGGTGGTATTCATTCTTCCGTCTCGAAAGCTACCCGCCGTGCGCTCGCGGACACTGAGAACCCCGTCGATGCTGACTCGCCCATCATGGTCATTGGTGACAAGTCCAAGGGTCAGCTTGCCCGTGTACTCGGCAAGAACCTTGCTCTCACTTTTAACCAAATTGGGCGCGACATTCCTACTTTTGCGGACGCTGCCGGCGTGGCGGACCTGATCGTCAAGAGCGATGTCCAGTACGATTCCATCGCTATCGTGTACAATGGATTCGTCTCGGCGATCTCGTATGAGCCTAAAATTGTCGAGGTTGCGAACGAGAACACGTTCAAGGAGTCTCGTAAGCTTCTCGTCTGCTGTCTTGTGTATGTGCTTATATACGTTCCTTGCAGCTGGTTTCCGCGCATATGAGATGGAGGATGATGTTACCAAAGATTTGGCAGAGTTCTCACTAGCGAACGCCATTTATGCTGCCCTTGTCGAGGCACACGCGTGCGAACAGAGTGCTCGGTACGTCCAACCCACCCAACCGCGATTCGACGCGACATCTTATTTGCACCGACAGTCGTAACGCTATGGACAACGCGTCAAAGAACGCCAAGGACATGATTGGGTCTCTCACAATGCAATACAACCGTGGTCGCCAAGCTGCCATCACGAACGAGTTGGTTGACATTATTACTGGTGCGTTTCCCCGCTGTCTTTACCTGCGCTTGGACTTGGACTAACACAACGTTGATCCCAAACAGGTGCAAGTGCTCTGTGAGAACATTATACTGGCATGCATACGCTTGTTACCTTCTGCTATCGACCTCCATACTAGACGAAATTTGACATTCCTTCTCTTTCTACCCTTTTTCACTGGAGACATTTCCATAAGCACGATCACGCCAACAAAAGCCAGTTGATTTGATCTGATGGGGTACGGTGTACTCCAAATTCCCATTGCTCGCAGCGCGTACCTTGAAGGAAGATTTGTGCAGAAGCCACGGGATAAGTAAAAGGTGCATATGCGAATCATATGTCATGTCAAGACATGTAGGGTACATGTAGTTTTGTGGCACCACCCCAATACCGCGATATAAGGATACAATCAAAACTGAGAGAGATAAAACTATCAGAAATCATAGATCGTGCTTGTGTGGCATTACTTACACGAAGTGCTTGGAAGAACCACTTGTTCTTCCCGCTCTGGTATCGTTCCTCGAATAATTTCTTGATGTTCTTGCGAGCGTCCTGTCGTGATGAAGGCTCCTTGAAAGTCTCTGCTGCGACCACTCCCTTGAGATTCTCCAACTCCAAAGCGTAACGAGTAGGGAAGAGATGCGAGTAGTTGACGACCTGCACAAGGAACGGTATTTGGTGACGACATGGCAAAAGTAAGGTCCGAAAGGCTGACCTTGATAAAAGGCTTTACTCGGCTCCTCCATTGTACCTTCTTGGCTCCCATGCGGCGGGTGACTTTTTGCGGATAACGCTCGACGCCAGCAACGATCGCGTGGGGGTAGGGACGCTCCTTGGTTCCCTCGTCGAGCTGCTTGATGACGACGACCTTCTTGCCTGCCTGACGGCCCTGCAAGACGATGGCAACCTAGAGACCCACCACCCATGAGTTCACTTTTCTGCAACGGATGAGAGAGTTACTTTTCCTGGCTTGTAGACTGGAAGAGCGGTCAGTCGAGCTCGCCATCTCAGCCAGAAAAAAAACGACATACTTTTGGGCATGTCGATGTCGGCGCGGGCGGTGTACTTGTGTGACCTTTTGGCGCGATGGTTTGGTGTGTGCCCTCCTCAAGCCACCCGGCCATCTCCGTGAGTACTATACAGTTTTGGACGAACAAGGTGTGTGGCTTGCGGTTCGTTCCGGCGCCATCTTCGGGTAACTATCTTCGCTGTCGAATACGTACACTCGTCGATGGGTTACAGCTCTTGAAAGAACCCGTTGGGGTGTTCCGCTATGCCCCGGTTGATATCCCGCGGTGTTTCCACGGATTGTACGGGTGGCGAGGAGATCTCGCAAGGATGCGAGAACATCGACTGCTGCCCAGTTTAACAACACGTCGTTTCATCGGACGTTTTAGCCACACGCTCAACAACATAGAACGCGAACACCAAGCTCAAACGTGTCTTTCAACAATATTCGTGTGGCTGCCGATCTCAACATGCAACATGCAGGCAGGCAAGGAAAAGCCGGATCAGTATGTAATTCGTTCTCAAGGTCCCGACAAGCGCATCAAATATGTATCCTTGCACACTATTGTTACGTGACCATCGTGTTTTTTTTGGCGCATCTTTGGCGCCGTTAACGAGCTTTGATTGGTGAAAATGGACGGATGGGCCTCAACCTGATCTATACAACGTCATCTTCCCAAGCGGACAGGGCGTCCCCGGTATCTAGACCACGACGTGTTCGCATTAGTCCTCCGTTGATGTGGCAGACGAGTCCTCGGCGCTGAATTAGGCTCTGAACGGTAACATTTCGCTTCCATCTCCAGCAGTGCCGTCACCGAGTGCAGGCTCGCGGACCTGGATCGCACGCCACTGACAACAGAGTGTCAAGATGCTTGTAAGAACAAATACAGCAAGCACGGATATAATGCGATGTACAGCCATGGATCGGATCGTCGGCCTCATGGAGGGGGCAAGCCCTCGTGTGTACAGCGGGGTTTCATAGCCGTCAAATTGACCATACTCACACTGTCCCTTACTTCGAAACTGGATATTTCCGAGCTCAGAACGCTGAAAATTGCTATCCACGGCAAACACAACACTACAGGGACTAAGAGTGTTCAAGCAAATCTGCAAATGTTCAGTTGAGAGTAGCAGGCTGGCAAAACAATATAGCCAGCCGGGAAAAAGTGAAAAAAGGGTATAATTAATGAAATTTTCTAACGAGTTGCAGAATCACAACAAAAAAGAGTGGACAGCGCTAGTGTATGACAGTCGGTAGTTTAGCCGCTAGAGGTTGTCTTGAAGATTGGGTTAGTAACAGATGGGACAACACCAAATGGTCACTCACAAGGAGAGCAGCCAGTAGAGACAAGACCGTTCTGATGAACCTTAGAACAGCAAACGGTTTGTTGGTTGCTATAATAATAACAAAACGTCAACTGAGAGTCAACATGTCATCGCAAAAACTTACCAATGCGAACTGCCTCCAATGGCGGTGATGGGGCTGCAGTTGGAACCGACCATTTGACCAGCGATAATGGGGAGTTTCGCGTGCCTCAACATGTCATCGACTTTACCTCCCTGACCAGCTGTCTCAACACTGTTGCAGCAATGTACCGAACCACCGTTGCACTTGACAGGATGCTCAGACGGGTAGGAACGGCGAGCATCTAGATAGGATGAGCAACAAGCCACCAGAGACGCGACGACAAGACGCACGTTCGACGGGGGAGGCACGCTTCATGGGCGCGTTGGGGGGGAGACCACGAGCCATGCGCTCAGCATTGGTGGATGCAGAGACCACGGTGGCAGCAGCAATGAACGCGAGGATGGCGGTGAACTTCATTGTGGTCTAGTCTAAGAGGGAGAGGGAATGAGAGACACAAAGAGTGAAAAAGAGCGGTGTCGTGATGGCGGTAGGAAGGGGGCATCATTTATATACCACGCAGAAGACCAGGGTCATATCGGCAATCGGCAAACTTGGGTGAACCAAGCGAGCCATCGTGCAAGTTCGAATCCCCGATCCGAATCAAACTTCGCAACTTCGAGAATAATGACGCCCGCATGCGGCCAGTTTCCTCCCCTTCTATTCCCGTTGAGTTTGGAAGTTGACACCGAGCATATCTCTTGCAAACGACGAGGAACCCGAATCATGTCCGAAAGTATGTCGTGAATGAGATTGTTGTTCGGCGCGGCCGAACGAACACCTAGTCTTCTCTGAAACAAGTATTCATCTATTCACCCATTCATCCTCACGACCGTGGGGTGTTCTTGCGTTGTCAGTGGCGATACCGGCGGTCACCACACGCCAACTTAGAGACACGTCTCTCCCGAATAGCCTTCCCTAGGGCAACTACCACCCAAGTCGCCGTCATTGACCCCGTTTCTCTAGTGCGGCCGACTCATCTTCTGAATCATGACTCGCAGGGCCATACATTCATCACAACAATTTTTTCCACCCCCACTGCGGATTCCCATGTGGAGCGTGTCGCTGTCGATGTATACATACTGTATTGCTTCGTACAGTTCCGAGAAACGGCACTATTATCGAGTTGACACAAGTCTGACTAGTGACAGCATACTTACGTCGCACTTCTAATCATTAGCGACCACACCTGTTATCATTTTCAAAGTGAACCAGTCATAAGCGCTACGAATGGTCAGCAGCATCCGCCGTCCCTGCGATGGCACAATACCAGGCACTGTTCAGTACTTACGGCAAGCATGGCATTTTCGAGTATGCGCCACTTTTGGGCGGGTGAACTTGTGCTCGCATGCAACGGAAGCCAGACCTAACTGGTGGAGCTGTGGACCGATACAACCGACATATGTTGCACATCTTTTGCCCATATGTTTCGAGATTTTCCCTCACTTACAGTACACTTCCGTTGAACATCGAACAAAGATAACGCGAGGCTATCTCTGGCCCTTTCCTCCTGCGAGGTTACTAATGCGGCCTGTGGACCGTGTGGTTCGCAAGCCATGTGTCCAATCGGGCATATCAGTTACCAGACAATACCGGTAATGAAAAACCCGTTCGTATTTATGAATATGAAGCGAGGTCTGAACCGAGAAGCAACGTTCTCTCCGAATTTTCTATCTGGATTGCTTTCGTATACCCCTGCGGAAATGGTACGGAGGCCAATGATCTAATCAAATGCATCTAGCTAACTATAATCGCCCAATGCCAAGGCTAGATCTGGAACGTGAATAGGATCAGAAATTTGATCGACTGCACAACCACCTTGCTAACTCGTGTCCGGCTGACTCTCCGGTGGAAGGGATGGGTCTGTGAAGCTATGATTGCACTTTACACAGACGAAAAACAGAATCATGCGCGTCTCCTTCCGTTTTGATTGATCCTGATAGAATACCGCGCTACAGTGGACTCATAAACAGCGCAGGTACCAAGGAAGGTCAAGTTACGCACTCTTCGTGGCCACAGCGCGGGCATGAAATGTTAGAGTGCGCCTAAAATAGACAACAAGAGATAAGCTGATGACGAGCGCAATCAAACCATTGGAAGGTAACGTACCAGAGTGGGATCCAAACCCAGATCAGTCGTCACTCCCACTTGCTCCCTGTTACGATAGGTGTTCAGCCCGTATGCCAAGATATGACGGAGATCGCGCCGCCACCGGCACCGTGTCGCTTCGCCGATGCGCCAGGATCGAGACTTACTTGGTAACCGTCAACAAGTCATTCCTGTACACGCATTTGTTGTCGCCAATTTCAAAGTGTTCGCATATTCTGCATGCATAAACCATGATGCGCCGTTGTGGGTCGGCTTTTGGGTAGAGGAGGTTGTTGCACTCCGAGCAAAAGTGAAGGGACGCCTGAAGGTTGCATGTTGAGGTTATACGGATGTCGACGGCCAGATAAGTGCAACTGTCTCGTTAGCCATTTCATCTGCAGACCAGAGCTAGACGAACAGACCATTATCGACCAGTGTCAAAAGTCCTTTTCAAACTCCGCATCGAGACTCACTGCGATCACAAAGGCTCGACTCGGACCGCACTTGCTGGAAAGGGGTACATACATGCAACATGGAAAAGTCAGGCCTTCTTGGTTCAAATAGCACCCTCAGGACGATTCTCAATCTTCATTCTTTCATCACCCAGTGGGGTTGGCAACCAGAGAGGTCCGTTCTCCCGGCTTTCGCGACTACGGAGGCTGTCACTTTTTGGACATGAGGAGATTCCTTCGTATCTTTGGCTGTGTCTGCTACAGCAAGCGGAACAGACGGCACACTCTCTACTCATCTTTCGCATTCAGCTCCTGGTATTTCTGTGCTTGTCCAGCGTCTTTGGTAAACCTTTTGTCTTATTCGAAGTGCCTGCTGATTCCTGAAGTCGTAGGAGTATCGCCTCACGATCTGCGCCTTGCTGCCTGGCTCTTGCTTGTTATTCCATGTGACATGGACCATCCACGTTCGGCCCTTTGCAAGCTTGCTTGAATCGGTATTACTTTCTCTCTGCCTTGTACTTTTTTGGCGGATAGTGGGTAAACTGGTGCGCCTCAAGATGCGGCGAGAGAAGGCGCATGTCCAGGTTTTCATGCCACCCGTACTCTCAAGCACAACTTGCAACTCCTCACCCGCCCAACTTTCGTCGCATTGGACGTTCCAAATAAGTACCTACCGATTACTCCGGCTCTCTCACCAGGTGGCGGGCTCTCCGGTCCAAGTGGCTAATCTATTGCTACCGCCCTTCTGAACAGCCATGGTCGCAGCTTCCGTATTTGTCGCTCCTGAGCGCTGATACATGGGTTCGCGACCGTAGACCGCGGTCTACATCCGCACCTGTTACTCGCCGGTGTTAATCTACTGTCCCGATGTTCCTCGGGTTGCTACTCGTGTGCGAGCATTTCAAGCCCTCCAGTCGTCGCGTTCAAAAGGTGCATTTTCAGACTGATTCTCAGCCGAAGAACGGTCATTCTATTCACCCTTCTGTGTTTCCATAATGTTCTGATCCGGATTATTATATTGTCGCTGTCGACTTTAACCCTTCTGCCTTCACTAAGAACCCGGCCTTCTGACGCCACTGATTTTTCCGATCATCATACTGGCAGTCACCGCGGAAATTCTTCTGGGTGGGTCATCCCCCTGCACCACTTGTGTAGTTTCGATCAACCATAATACCAGGCGATCTGGATGACATTTGACATAATAGCCCTGGTTTTGGCCAAGGAGGGTCGCTCCATTCCTTCTTTCCCTCCATTCTACGTTGAGAAATGTCTAATTCAAGGACTTAGAATCTATTGGAAGACTTATATGCCCCCCGGCATTTACTTGGTGTATCTCGGCAAGGTATGCGGCCCTTTTATCTGGGTTCAGGGTACTCCCATTTTAGTGGATGTTAGCATCCGGAAATTTATCTTTCATAAACCTTGCCGCCTCGCAAGATGAGTTGATGGCCGCCGCATCTCGCACCTTGTGACCTCGATGCCTATCCACTAGACATTAGGTATCTCGTCGTGCAAGACCTTGAAGGAGCGCAGTTTCCCACACCTAGACCACATCGCGAAACCCCACGCGCGCCAAGTCCAGTCAGACGCGTCGGCGGCCTTGAGAGTGTAGCAGGATTCGTGCCGTCGATTTGCATCGCTGTCGAGTTGGCAACCCAAGATGCTTCGTAACCATGTAGGCCTCCTTACCTACAGTATCTATGTACCGTCTGCATCAAGTTCGTTCCTGAGAAAGTTGAGGTGGCATTTCCAGGGAATCATATATTCCGGGTTGATGCGTCGCATCCGGCTTTATGGATTGGCAAGTGTCTTCAATGCCTCACTATCCCAACGCACATTTATCGTCTCCCAAAGCGTCTCGCATATCCGCCGTTCCACTCTCTCTTCGCCGTCTTGCAATCTACAATGTGGCCCCAGCGCCGATGTACGTGATGTTACATGTTGCCTCAGCGCATCTCGCCATGCATGACCTTACTGATTTTCCAACACGTTAATCTGGGACCATACAAGTAGGAGGCACAGCAAGCGTTGTAACATAGCCCCGTTAACCCTTTTCGCTCTTTCAAGTTGAGAACGCTGATGGCGATGCCCAGCATCAAGTAACCGCTGATACTCCCGGCTTTATGGACCAAGGCTTCACTATCTACAACATGCCAAACCCTAATATGACTTTAATCAAGGTTGTTCCTGCCTTCGGCGATCATAGGTATTCCTGTACCGTCCCTGGGGTCGTTTTTTGAGGAACGATGTGACCACATCTTACTCTCCCCTTCCCTGATTTCATCGGGTCACACTGACCGCTCTCTCAAACATGTGATCACGAGTGCGATGCTGTTCAGATATCAGGATGGCAATGAATGAAAGACACAGGATGGGGGTATCTAAACTAGGCGTATGCATCGCTAACCTGCATAAACTGCATTTCCTCCGTTATCAGCACTCTCGTGAAATCGACACCAATATGTTTGTTCGCCTTTCCACCATCTTCGTGGCTCTCGTCGGGGTTCCCACTGCTCTCCCGACCGACCTCGAGGCTCGCGCCAGCAGTACTTGAAACTCGGGCAATGTGCGGTGCTGCCAGAGCGTTCAGAGCGTGAGGTTTTTCTCAGCGACCTGAACACCCAGGGGCTCTTTTGTAACAGTCTTCTTTCACCGTCATCCTTGAATTGTTTGACTTCCTGGGGATTCCCATGCCCGCTGGTGGCACCCGGTGCCCGGGGAGCATGTCAACCCGATCTGCAGACCGGGTTGACTCCCCAGTCACCCTTGGTGGGTGCAGCACTGGCAGCATTTGCACCCAGCAGACTATTTGCTATACTGGCAATACTAAAAAGTCCATCCTGTCGCTCACATTTCGCTCGCACGTCTTCTGACGATGTGTACGTGTGTCAAGGTATCTGCTTGGGGATATGGACATGTGCTGTCGTGGTTTTGATTGAATGGTTATTATGTGTTAGTATGCGTTCTGGATAGCTCACAAGTTAGAACTGGAAGCCTTGACGACGACGCTGAACGGATGTGTTACTGATCTGATCGTTTACTCAATATTTGGAGCGATCACGCAGCAAGCCACGCGGTGAGCCATGCGCTAGACTGGGAAAGATGGTTCGAGTTTGTTCAATCGGAGACAACTGTTGTAATTGTAGATCTGATCAAGTGAACGACTGGACGGATTAGCTCCAGCTATAGTTTGCCAAGACAGTCACATGTGCGGAGTGATCGTCGGCTACACGCTAACACAAGTACATCGAAGACGGCGAAGACGGGTCGGAGCTTTGCTGAAGCTTGAGAATTTAATTATAGTAAACGGACTCGTGGACGATAGAGTGTTTGGTGCATGCGGCTGAACATCTTTCAACTAGCGAAGACATGGTAAGTAGTCTCGACTCAAAAGTACAAATACAGCTTTGTTACGAAATACTGTACACCGAGCTTCAAAGCTTCAGGAGTTGATCGTGCGAGCACCGCTACATGGGGTTAAAAGCGAGGTAAAGATGGGGGTGTGGCGTACACACCTTTACACCATGGGGACTGCATTGTGTATGGTTGGGGAATTGCACACCGCAGCCGAAGTGCGGGCAATGGCAGACAGATCAATGTCTACAAGTGACAGTGAGAATCAATGCATCTGTCATAGGACAGGGGTGACCTTGGCCTTTGAGAACGGTCTTCCTGAAGTCTCTCGCGAGGCGCTTTTCCTCTTCAGTGAGGGAGTTGGACCTTCTCTCGGACGTGTTGTTGTCGACTGAGGTGAGGAAGTGGGCAAGGGAGCAATCAAAGGCGACGATGGACGCACGTGAATCCCTCTTGTCATCTCCTGTGGCAAGGGGTTGTTCTTCGTCTTCGATCGCCCCGTTGTCGACGAGACTTCCCCAATTGTGGCCGCCGTTGCCACCCTTGCGGAGGGATTTGTCGAGGCCCGACTTTGACTCGGAGCGGTCCCTCATGAGGGCGCGGGGAAAGGCTGCGCGTGAAGTGCGAGTCATGAGGGAGATAGTGAGCGTAAGTGGTGTGGAGGGAGTGGCGTGAGTGGGACGATGGAAGTTCCGGTGCAAGTGGGGTTGGTTGTTGCTGCGCCTTTATATGCCCCGTGACCCTTCGCTCACTAGGACATGTTCATAGGATGTGGGGAAGCGTGGGAATAACTGTCTAATGATCATGTCATGTGATCCAATCTCGTTAGAACAGTCGAGCATGTCCACATTGTCCAGTCGCCAGGACGATGTCGTCCGATCACTCCTGCGACCGTCAGAGAACCTGCGATGCCTCCTGGACGTAGAGCCTGCTGTGCATGGCGCACCCCCAGCCAGGACTGACTCGACGGACACCCCTGTTCGTCGGCGTTTGGTCGCGGTTGTTACCCATCGCTTCCACGACACGGAAGTCGGCAGGTGCGTGTCACTGACACAAGCGATCAGACTCGTAAGATCCGTTCTCATGTCCATTCTCAAGTCTATTTGTTTTGAACGCAACTGCAACGAGCGGTGTACTCAAGGTGGTCGATGCGCTTCCAATCACCGAGCACTTGGTATTGGCAGTCGCACAGGGTGGCCCAACTGACTTGCCCAGGGCAGAGATAGATCCAAGTCTCCCCACAGAGTCACGGTCTGGTAAGCCCTATGAGGTTCTTCTTCAAGTTCTAGTCTAACCTATCGTCACGTGAGCCTGGCTTCTTTCGATCAGACGCGATGCACAAGACACCAGATCCCTTGCATTTGCAGTCCGCACTCGGCATACCCCAAAGCTGCAGAGCTTTACTGCCGAGTGTCGTCGCTTGAAGGAGATTGCAGGTAAGTATGCGTGTGCCCAAGCACGAACCATTTAGAGTCCAACGTCACTCTTTTTGAAGCTACAACACATCCAGTCGGTGCTGCTTTCGCCTGGCTTGACACGTATGTTTCAGGCCTGTCATCTCGCCGACTTGATCTTCGTATTCGTAAGCAGCCCTTGCTTGCCCGCTTGTCTCGGGCCATTGCCGGCCTCTCTGGAGACGATGTCTCGGACGTTTCGATTGTGCGGCGCGATTGGATTGAACAGGCTGCTACCAAGGAGGCGTCGAGTGGTAACGTAAAGCACTTAAAGTACGTCCCCAACCTCTGCTGCCCCTCTCTCTCGCTCAATGCGCTGCAGAATACGGCTCGGAACCTTCAACGTCAACGGAAAAGCTTCTTCGCAGGACCTATACCCATGGATACGTAGCTCTGGATCTGAGGGTCAATCAAAGCCTGGCTGGATATCTCCGTTGAAACTTTCGCCATTTGAATTCTCCTCGGATCCGTTTCACCAAGGTTCGTTCTACACCGACTCCCTCAAGACTCTCATTTGAGTTATGTGTCTGCAGAATTGCGGGAAAACAACTTGTTGACTGCCACTGCTAACTTGCAAGCTTTTGGAGATCCAGATATGCTGGTTCTGGGATTCCAGGAGTTGGATCTCTCAACTGAAGCACTTTTGTACACGACAAGCACGCTGAAAGAAGACGAGTGGCTAACCGCTATTCTCGCTGGCCTCGGGGAGAAACGTGTATTGTATGAAAAGGTACCTCCTCTTCAATACAACTATATTGAAGTTGTTCATCACCGGTGCTGCCAGCTTGTTTCAAAGCAACTCGTCGGCATGTTACTCATAGTGATCGTGAAGAAAGTTCTTGTACCCTGTTTCACTGATGTTCGGTCGTGCGACGCCGGTTCAGGCATCATGGGATTTATGGTATACAACCAGCACTCTTTCGCAATAATGTACAAGATGTTTAACCGTCAACAGGGAAACAAGGGTGCTACAGCCATCAGGTTGGAATTCACTCCCAAGATGCCGGATTTCCAATCCACAACGCATCGCCCTACCATCTTGACTTTCGTCAATGCACATCTTGCGGCGTCGGACGAAATGGTAGACAGACGGAACTATGATTTCCAAGAGCTAAGTACTCGCCTAACGTTTTCTCCTAATGGTTTGAATGGGAGTTATCCATCAACCTCATTTGTGGGGGATACCTATAACGTATACCAGAGTGACGTGCTCTTCTGGATGGTGTGTCTTTCCTTCCCTGGAAAACGACATTTGTAGCTTAGCTCATGTTACTTCGCGCAGGGAGGTGAATTTTTTCGTCAGAAGCTTGGGGACGGGGCCTCATATGTTTCATTTAGATCTCAACTACCGGCTAGACTTACCCGACGAGGACATAAGGAAACTATTGTTCTCGCACACATCGGGTATAGACGGCATACAGACACTTTTGTTGTATGACCAGCTTAGAGCTGCTATACGGAGCAACAATGCCTTTTCAGATTTCACAGAACATCCTATTACCCATCTTCCGTACGCGATCGCCTCACCTGTTGTGTTGTGACGTTGAATTTTCGTCTTGTAGCACGTACCGCTTAGCTCTAGGCGCTAGCGCATCAAAGGATCGACTGGGATATGACATGAAGTAAGTGTTCGCGAAACACATGTTGGGCTGGATGATAACGTAGACTAGACGCAAGCCTGCATGGACAGATCGTATCCTGTACATGTCACCACCTGACGTAAAGGTAACGCAGGTAGCATACAGGGGCCACCCGGAAATCACGATGAGCGACCACCAGCCTGTCTCTGCTGATTTTGATGTTTCCGTGCGTACTTGTCGCGCCCGTCAAGGTGCTCTCGAGTGCTTACCGGTGGAGGCTGCTCCGACTCGTGTCTGCAGTTAGCTCTAGTCGATCAGTCGCAGTACGAGAATGTAGTGTCGGCACTGCATCGTGGGCTGGCTGGGTTTGAAGACTCTGATCACAGGCCGAAGCTCAAGATTCAACCGATCTCGATAGATTTTGGGGTCGTCAAGTAGGTTCAAAGTTCCCTGAGGCACCCTTGAATCCGAGAGTGAGCAATCTTGCTGTCAAGGTACCAACAAACCATCCATCGCGAGGTAGTCATTCAAAACAAGGGCGATGTAAGTCGCCTGATAAGGACTGAGTCATTTGAACTTTGGTAACCCCGAACCTCGAATGGCCTAGACTCCATGTGTATTTCGCTTCGTGGGCACTGGAGCTGATTCAGAGCCTGTCGGTGAGTACCTTCCTGATGCCCGCATGCTTCTCGCTGATAATCAATTGCGTTGATGATGTTATCATAGCGCCAGCTTGGCTTCGTATCGAGCCGGAAGTAGTGCGTCTTCTGATTTTATACTGACTGGAGATGGCCTATTTTTACATTATCTAGGGACTCTTGCGCCCTGACGAGACTATGAACATCCTGTTATCAGCTTACGTCGATAATGACTCGGCGGCCAAGTTGAATGTCGGCTTGGCAGTGTTCGAGTGCACGCTCATCTTACACACGGCGCTTGGCAAGGACGATTTCATCTCCGTTTCCGGGAGTTATCGTACGTTTTTTCGCCTCTCGTTTTTGGCTTCCTTTCGTCCATCCGGATCACGGACCCAAGAAGCGACTGCTTATGCATGCCTTGTGTCCATTCAGAGTACACGTGTTTTGCGAATACGCTCGAGAGACTCACGCGATTGGCCGGGCCGATCAGAAATCTCAAGTCCCCCGAAGAGTTGCTGCCTGCTGGACACGCCATGAATGCGCCGACAGAGATCATGCGGCTTATCAATTGGATGATGACGCACATTTCTGCCACCGTATGTACCAGGGACCATATGGGCGGTGGTGATCATCAATTCATTTCACATTTCATGGGTGGCGTTCAGGACATGCTATTCGAGTATCCGGCACAGGAACGCTTGTGTCATGTCATTCGAGAGGTGGGTTGTCTCGTGGTCGGCTACGCTTGTGTTAGCCGTGGCCTCCCCTCCTCCTTTTCCTCATCTCCCTTTTTTTGGCGATCTCAGTGTCTCGACACGGGCGACGAGTTCCCTAGTGAGGGTCCTGATGGGGACCACCGTGCTCTTGTAGCGGCGTTCTCCAGCACGCTCGTCGCGTTGCTCGATTCACTGATTGAACCCGTCGTTCCTGCGCGTCTCCACAACCAATGTCTCCAAGCTCGGGACAAGGACGAGGCGTTCGAGGTGCTGAATGCGTTCCCGCGCGAGAGCATCAATGTGGGTGGTCCGCTCATGGGCGTTTTGAGTGCTAACTCGTACTTGTCGACGGTTTCGACGTTGGCGCATCAAGGTGTGGATATCGTTGACGGCGTTGTTGCATTTTATCGCCAAGCAGGGTGCGTCCAAGGACGACTCGAACCCGACTGGCACCACGAGGGCGCATAGACTAGGTAACGTTTTCCGTCCGTCGTCCTGCTCGCATGTATTGACAGAGGGATCAGTGAGCATCTTTACTCCCGTCTTGCTTCGCGACGACCCAACCGGGATTCATCCGAGAGCGTCGCCCCTCGGGAAGCGCGGATTCCTTCTCCACTTCATCGACTAGATGAAACGCAACGCACGGAGCGTTGGACGCAGAAACCCGGGTGTTCCATTCGTATCTATGTGTCACTACCGTCTTCTCTCCGCGCCTGTCCTTGTCCTAACCCAAACTGTACAAAGAGCCTTCCTGTATTTCTCTTCAACTGAGCTCCTTCTCGCGTTGTGTGATCTTGGCGGGTTCGGTCGTGAGAAGCCAAGTGGACACGTCGCTCTTGCCTTGGCCCACTTTGCATCCCCAGCTGTCCGTAGCCTTCCGCGCACTTCAGTCCTCGTTACACTCGTTTTCGCCCGCCCACCACGTCCTCTTCGGTCCACTCGTTCGAGCTCAAGCTAGGCTTGGAAGTACAACCACACAAAACCAAACCCCGCTGGTAATCCGTTGGACCAACCTACAGGGTGGCTTTCTAGCTTCCATGCATGGGTCACCGGTCACCGCCCACCGGCGTTACCAATGGTGGCTGGAAAACGTCTTTTGTGGTCAGGAATTGGGTGCTGTCAAGTTGAGTTTCTCTATCCTATTGTACGACTCCCACTCGAGTCGGTTGTCGCATGTAACCAGTAGGCAAACACGGACAATGTACGATAGAATTTACACGATTGCATGTTTCTTGACCAGCGAGGGACGCATTCACCGTGGTTCAGACTATCTTTGGAGCTGTCAGCGAGTGCACGACATTTCAGTAAGCCGCCAACATACGAAACAAACATGGTTTGCAGTCCTCGTGATGCATCTCTCCTGGTAATCTTCATGACCGCGTTAAAGATGATCTGTAACAGGATACTTTTTCCCCGCTTTCCACGTTCTTGATTGCCGTCGCACTGCTTTCTAAGCTAGGAGGTAAACGCGTAGGGGATACATACCCGGACCCATCAGGAAAATGGTGAGAGCTAGAAATGTAATCAGAGCCTTGAGCGAATCCAGGCCATGGTTGTCCAACACTGCAAACGACCACATGAAGTTGGCGCCAGTCCAATCATGGGTGGTACAGCACGAGTTAGTATTGGGTATTACTAGATCGATCAGTGGTAGGCAGGGCAATAAAAGGAACTCGAGAACACTCAACTACTTGGATAATATACACTGTAAGACAATAACAGCAAGTTGAGAGTAGCATGCTGCAACGCACGGCACAAGCATGGGAAACAAATGCGACATCGAGGCCGTGTAACCGATAGAGATCATCAGAGCACATCCAGTATCCGTATGCTGTCTATCAGGTCATCCAACGGCGTGTCCTCCTGTACCTGGACAGTGATAAGACTCTCCGAAGCGACTCTCCGGTACCCCACTACATCCTGACGCATCGGCGTGAGTAACAGGGCACCGAACGGTTGTCTCAGGCGAGCGATAAACTGGAGAGCTGCTGTGTGCCTGTCCATCGGCGGTGGGGGTGAAGATGGTTTGCTCTCAGACGAAGACTCATCCTCCGTTTCCTCCTCGGATTTTGTCTCTCCCACAGACTGTCGGCCGAGGAGAAAGTTGATCCATGGGTGAACAATAGTCAAAGAGTCCATTCGGGAGAGATCTTCTGCAGTTTCAATCTCCACTATTCCGAGTGTGGTTGTCTGTGCACGGAGTACTCGTTCCGAGCTGACCCAAGAAACCGACAAGGGCCCCAATTGGAAAGCAAGACACGGAAGCTTCAGACGCTTGCCTGAAAACGACGGCACAGGAAGCTCTTGGAGCCGATCATATAATTTCATGACCAAGTCGCGACTGAGAGAAGAGGATCGCAACATTGCAGTGATGGTCTCCATTTCACTGCCTGTCATGGAAGGCGGGACGTGTGAGGTCGGCAACTGGCTGAATACACAAATGCGGCCCGGGAGGCAGCTATTAAAATTTCCAGATCTTCCAGTCCATGCAAGAATGCTTGCGTCTCCCGAGCTCGTGAGTACCTGCGCCAACAGTCGCCCGAGGGCTTGGTCTCCGTCGCCATATATGACTGGCAAAGTCACGGAGAATATCCCGAGCAGTGAATATGCCTCATCCTCGACGAGAGTCGCCTCTCGTCTTGAAGTGAGACGCAGCTTCTCCCGAATGTTGTCTAACCCAGGTTGAAGTGCCGTCAAGGCTCGCGTCGAGATACCCATTGCTTCTTCCATCTCCATCAGGATCTCGGGAGACTCCTTGTGATTTGGGATGTCGATGTTCCGGTAGAGTGTCCAGTCCTCATTGTAGAATTGAACGACTTTCGAGGCATGGTATTCCTGGAACGACCACACACGAGTGTTCCATATACTCCTGATGAGATCACCATACTGTGATGGAGAGCGAACACCACGGAGTAAGAGGACAGTCAAAACAGAACACTGGTACCATCTGAACATGGCAACCAGTGCTTCTTGGAGCACGACGCGATCTTCTCTGTTGATACAACAGGTATCGCTCCAAGCCCAATGTAATCCAGCATCCCGTACGATCTTGCAGAGCATTTTAAGCTTGTCGTTGGTGGGAGAGTCCCCGAGATTAAAGACTATGACGCGAATGACTTTTTCGAAGAGAGGCTCATTGTCTTCCCGCTCGTGCGAAAACATGGCATAACGATAGTATTGCGTCACGTCATGCTCAATGCGAGTATGATCAATGATGGTCGTCATGGAAGAGATCAACTTTTTGAAGACCGGGAGCGATTCAAACGACGAGGCTTGTTCCGATTTATCGAGGAGTCGGCCGGAGGTGGTGTTAATGAGCACCCGAGGAGAGTCGCGGATAGCATCCTGAACGGCACGTCGGATGATCGTTCTCGTATTTGTTGGATTTATGTAATGGCGACGGAGCTCTAGTAGAGAGTAAGTATCAGTAGATGAACTTTAGTATGACGTCAACGCCCTTACTGCGGATACTAGGATCAGTCGATTGCGATATCTTGGATAGCATCGTCTCAAATGCGTTGGCTGCGCTTTCATAGTCTCCTGCTTTGTGTAACGCTGCGTGTTTCCTTTCGTAGCCCCACGGGGACGATGGATTGAGTTCAATAACCTGATAATGATCTATCAACTAGAGCTAACCTGCGTGACACGAAGCAACGCACCTTGTTTGCGTCATTCAACGCCAACTCCCACAAACCATCGGCGATGTACATTTTGCTTCGCTTGATCAGGACTCGTACGAGGGATCTGTTGGCGGGTGCGTGGTTCCTCTGGTAGTGAGAAGCGGAGGGTGCGTCCGTCGATGCTTTGGCGTCTACGGGGCAGTCCATTTCCCCCGAGTCGAGTGCAGCCTCGGCGATATGAACACGTGGTGCCTGAAATATAAGCTGATCAGTTTCAATATTTAACGAGGACAGAAACAAGGCGGATTAGTAGTAAAACCATTGGCATGCACCATTTAGTCCAATGACACACATACTTACAATAGAATAGCATGAAGGCAAGCCATCTTTGAGATCTTGGATGATGACTTCCCCATCCAGCCCACAGATTGCGAGAAACTGGCCGTCCGGAGATAATGCAAAGAAAGATATTTCTAGAGGGCGTTCAATGAAACCAGACTTAGTATACGTAGACTCATTCCAAAGCGTGATGGCATGTTTTGCAGAGTAAGCGATGAATTTCCCTTGCTTGGATCGACGAATGCACGAGTGTTCGTTATAGGGAACTTGCCACTCTGCGTCCACTGAACTGGTTGTTGGGTCAAGTCGCTTGATTGTGTCGTCAGATATGGCGTAGATACGGGCGTTGTCGAACGACCACTGGTGGTAGGGAGAGGTTACTTGAACTGGGATCTCAACGAGTAAACGACCATCGTCGTTGTCATATACTCGAACAGAGTTCTTGGTGACTGCCGAGATGCAATGGGCCCCAGAGGAGTACCCTTGGGCCACTGCACTTTCCTCGAGGTCAAATGTTCGTAATTGTTTGCCGCTTGGGATCTCCCAAATAGTGACTCTGCGGTTGGTTGATGCGGCTGATAACCGAGTCGAGTCGTAGAAGAAAGCGACCGTGTTGATGGCAAGGGGTTCCGTGTGTTCAAAGACTCGTTCGTATGTCTCGGCATCCCACACCAACAGCTCTCCCCTGGCTGTCCCCGCCGCGATCCATCTGCCATCGTCCGACCCAGCAAGGCTCAAAACACCCTCCGCTGTCAGCAATGCCATTTGTTGGCCGTCTGCCACTCGTCGAACTTGAACCCCCTTGAGTTGGCCACCGCCCACAACATACTTGGCATCCCCTCCAAATGCTACC
>JBBPJP010000129.1:0-51125 GCA_038088775.1 Boletus barrowsii
CCCCGCGCCAGGCCGTAATGCCACCCCCACACCCCCTGTTCGCAAGAGTCACCGATTGAAACCACCTGCAAACATCAGCTATTGTAGCCCTCGGACTCGCAACACAAAACCTACGATCTTCCACACCCAAAGAGATCTCGCGAGAACCATCAGCTGATCAGAAACGGAATAGACGAGAAAAAACTTACAGTCAGTCTGCCCGTATATAATACTATCAACTACATACGTGTTGGCCTCAAACCCGGTGTACCAGGTATCTTGCCAACTTGCGAAAGTGCACCCATAGAATGATGCGTTGGCCAGCGTGATGGAAGTCACGAGTGCAGGGGAGATCGAGTAATCAGCCTTCAAAGAAGTTAATGGCTGTATTCCCTGCTCAAGCCAGGTAAACTAACGGCATGGTTTTCAAAATCGATGTTGTAAGCTTTGAAATCAACGCTCCCAAAGGAGTAACCGTAAGAAGGGGCAACAGTTAGTGTTGCAGTCTCCTCATCGGTCAAGTCATTCCCAGCATGTAGATTGCTCCAGATGTGCACGAGGTTGCGCTGCGAAGCATTTCCAGCTCGAATGGAGGCAGTGGCGGGGTCTAGCTGACCCTGAGTAATGTATTAGCTTTCAGGGTAACATTACACGGTGTAGATAGACTCACCAGCAGTACGAGAGGTGCACCACGTGTAACGTTAACCATCTCGAAGTACTGTCCTTCACCAATAAGGATGACAGCCTTGCCTGTTCCGGGGCTATTGCACATCAGTGAGTCACGGGAATCAGCATAGCAGAACTCACAGAGAGCTGATGGCCTCCTGA
Source organism: Boletus barrowsii (assembly GCA_038088775.1). NCBI lineage: Eukaryota > Fungi > Basidiomycota > Agaricomycetes > Boletales > Boletaceae > Boletus > Boletus barrowsii. The sequence continues at coordinate 808 of JBBPJP010000129.1, forward strand.
ACACTGGCAAAATTCGCACTTGGATCAGTAGGCGAGACATAGAGAGTTCCCCCAGGGCATCCTGTGAGGGCTGATTCTCCACTAGGCTTCTGAAGCTGGCATGATAAGTAAGCCGGAGAAAGGCTCAGAACAAGTCGAGATAAGATAGAAAGATAAAAGAATGTGAGTGGCAGACCGCTCATGCCAGATGATCGTAGGTATGAACGAAGATATTGGGCGGACCAACACTCATGCGTGATACATATATCTTGAACGAAGACCTGCCGAAAACCCACGAAGTGTGATTCATGTCCAAACGTTTTGTGTTTCAGATCCATCCGCCAAAAGGGACAAGTCCACGCATGGATCAGACTTCCGTGGAGATTGTCCTCTTCGACCGGCCGCTCTCAGGAGTGGCCGAGCTGAGACCTGGAACCTTATTGAATCACAGCTCTGATATGGATAAGAAACGCAAGGGAAACGTACGTGACGTTTAACGACCAAGGGTCTTCCGCAGTGTTGGATCGTGCTTGGCGTTCCGGATTGATTGTAAGGCACAAAACATTTGTCGTTCCCGATCATTAGGCGAAGGGGTGGAACAAGACGACCAGTGAAGACATCTGTGTACTGAAGGTAAGGATGCAGAAGGTCCGGTGATTATATCTAGAGCCAATCTATCCCGTTACCTCGTGGGCCACATATTCAAGCCTCACGCTTGCTCCAATCGATGTGGGCCTGCGCAACCCGAGCGGACATGCTGCCCCCCGAACTTATGTCATATGTACTTAGTGCGGGTGATCAGATGGATCCACGATTATTCAACTCGAAAAAAAAGTAGAAGGTTGCGACGAGAATCCGAGCCTCTGTTGCACGCCTCGCGCGTAGAGTTAGTTGCAGCATCAAAGTGATAACAACCCATGCCGCTGGTCATGAAGCATGGAGCAGGATGATCGCTGTCATGGATATGGATACGGAGGAATACGGGAGTCGCGCACGCTTTTATGAGCACTCCACCTGTCAGTTACCAAGGAAGCGGCTTCTGGTGCTATGGTAGCTTAGTCTCGTAATCAGCCGTTTTAGGATGTTCGGGGCTGACACCCCGCAGCTGTCCTGTCGTTTTGGTCATCGGAAGATTCCGAGGCCTGTTAAGGCCATGACCAAAGAGGACGTCTGGTCACGAGACTAATGGTAGCTGGATCTTCTGATCCTGCATCTAAGTCTGTTGACACAATGCATCCCTACGATGGCACATGGATGACGCTACATTCTCATAGCATGCGTGGAAGCGGGTCAATCTATATCTAGACCACGATAGAGGAATTTGGGTCCATAACTCACATAAATCGATTTAGCCAAGCTGGCGTACTCCATCGACATGTAGTACATACCTATCTTAATTAAGGGCGGAGCCAGCTTGGAATTTGAAAGTTATATGACATTCTTCCCGGCCTACCAAATTTGCTGCAGTCCTTGACGAATAAACCAATGTCGCTGGATCTAGGAATTGCGTGCAGAGTAAATAACAAGGAATGTTAGCACAGACAATTTACTGACGCCGTTTGGTTCTGCCCTGATCCAAAATCCATATCATACCCGTGTAGTACTCCATACAAATATCCACATTTTGGTTGCCTCCCCCGTATCAACTTTAAGTCAAGTTTCACGCTAACAATTGCTGCATCAAAGCCGCCTGCGTTATCCGCAAGGTCGGCAATATCAGTGTGCTGAGCATTCAGCTACCCCACCCACATTTCTTTCCAAGAATCTGGATAATGGCAATTTTTTTTTACGTCTTATCGGTGAAAGCGCTCTTGTTGGGCAACGCTACATGAGAGCCAGATAAAATACTCACACTCTTGGGTAACATAAGGGATCCCAGGGCACATGCGAATTGACACTGATGTTTCTCTGAAAAAAAGCTTCGAATAAGTTTTTTCAGCGGCGGCGGAGACTGACATGGAAGAACGAGCTAGTCCAAATAGCTGAAACCTCTCCGTGAGGGTCATTCAGTGCCTTGATGTTTACCTCTGCCAGTGTGAGAGGTTCCGTGCCACTCGCGAACTTGAAAGGTAGGAAAGTCGGATCGAGGGCATCTCCAGCCACAAATGTTGCTGAAAATAAGAGTACGTGTCCGGGATCCCGAAGCTCTGGCCATGGTTTGAAAGTCAAATGTCACGAGCTAGCCGACGACTCTTAAATCATTTGAGCTTCACCTGGCCTCGCATCCGTTTGTTTGGCAAGGAAACCATCCAGTGCAGCTTTGCGCGCATTATTGCCAACCGAAAATTTGATGTGAAACACCTTCATTCACGTAGGTAACGCGGGGACGCATAGCGACTTATTCTTGGCCAAGTTCGGTCCTTGTAAGAGGGCATCTCGGATATCTTGAGCCTTGCGAATCGGTCTCAGTTTGTCTATAAAAATTTGAATCATACTCAAATGGCGCCTGCTCAGACAGCGAATTATCGCGGCACTATGAACATGGCCTGGAGGTTATTGTACAGTACATACCATATCTGCAGGCTTGATCGTGGAGGTCGAGTCGTCACGCGTCAACCATGATGTTAGGTGTAAATAAGACCAAAATTTTCTCGCGTTCCACTATGTTTCGCGACCGAAATTTAGAATGCAACGGACTGTAGTACAACGCAGAGCATACCTCATAGAGCTGAAGGAAGGTATGTAAGCCAGTAGTATCTGGAAAGCAAGTAGTATCAAAAAGCAAAAAGAGTTTTTTTGCGGAAATCATGTTGACGGCGTCCGGGAACACAAAGTTACCGGACCGGTTGGGTGAGGACGATATCAACTGTCTTGGCTTACAACTTACATGCAACATCCGTTTGTTTCTGCGGCCCTACCACTGTCCCAGTAAATATGATAACCACACCTCTAACAGAGCTTCTGCGCATACGGATGTGCGTACCTCGTACTTCAGAGGCAAATCGGTTGATATATGCCTAACGACATTCACCTTCCTATAGGCCAGTTGTCCAAGGTGGAATGCAATGGTATGGGCATTGCATGTTCACATAGTCTATGGGGACAATTATTGCTTTGTAGGGTTGGGACACCTCCACTCGTTTCCGCCGTCTCCAACGCAGGCGGTCTCGGTGAGTTCATTGACCTTGCTGCAATACTGCATGTCTAATACTATCATGACCAGGAATTCTGACAGCGCTCACTCAACCCAGCCCCGACGCCCTGCGCACCGCTATCCGCGAGACAAGGGCAGCCACCAACAAGCCATTTGGTGTCAACATCACCCTCCTTCCTGCTATCAATCCCCCGGACTATGAAGGCTACGCCCGTGCTGCGGTTGAAGAGGGTGTTCGGATTTTTGAGACTGCTGGGAGCAACCGTGAGTTTTATCCTGCCAAAGGTTCTGGCGCGTCTGATTATGGATTCCAGCGGGAAAACTCGTTAGCTTCTTCAAGTCACATGGTTGCATCGTGATCCACAAATGTACGGCGATTAGGCATGCAAAGGTTGGGCTGGAGCTGTCTCTCTCTTCCGCGGCGTCTTGACACCACGATTCCAATCCAATCCTAGTCTGCAGAACGGTTGGGTGTCGATGTCCTTAGCATTGACGGCTTTGAATGTATGGCAAGCATGGGTCAGTTTAGGATCATTTCTCAATAACTATCCCAAGGTGCGGGTCACCCCGGAGAAGAGGATATTGGCGGTCTCGTGTTGGTAGGCGATTCGCATTTTTTACGGCTTGCTGTAGCACTGATCTCTCCATTGTAGTTGGCTAGAGCAGCACAAGAGCTAAAGACGCCGTATATCGCATCTGGTGGGTTTGCTGATGGTCGCGGTTTGGCCGCTGCCATAGCCCTCGGTGCCGCAGTAAGTGTTTGCCAAACGCCATCAGCCATGAATGTGTAGTTATTTAAAATCACTATGCTCTAATAGGGCATAAATATGGGTACGTGGATCTGCCAAACCCGACTATACAATTCTGAATTGTGTGTCCTAGGTACACGTTTCATGTGTACGGTGGAAAGGTACATCTATGACTGTTTTGCTATAGTATACTCTGCTGAATGACGATCAGCCCAATCCATCATGACATCAAGAACAAGATTGTTACTTCCACCGAACAAGACACTGTCCATATCTTCCGCACTTTGAACAATACGGCACGAGTATTCAAGAACTCGGTCTCAAAGCAGGTTGTGGAACTTGAGCGTAAACCAGGTGGTGCACAATTCGCTGACTTGCGCGATCTCGTTTCGGGTGCGAGGGGAAAGGTTGTTTATGACATTGGAGACCCGGAGTATGGGATATGGAGCGCGGGCATATCTATGGGCCTTATCAAAGACATTCCTACATGCAAGATTCTGCTGAGCAGAATCGAGAGCGAAGCCGAAGAAATCATTGAAGGAATGAGAAAGCGAGTGAATCTCAAGGCCAAGTTATAGGAAGAGAATACCCCTACAACATTGTTTGCTTACTTATTTGTAAATGCAATGACTATAATCGATGGCAGAGGGTTCACGTGTGGCATAGTCTTTGTCCTCATCCTGCATTGCTCGTTTGACTTCATCGCTCCAAATCTCCGAAAATTCAGTAATGCTCTTTCCTTCACTGAGGCTCAACGCTTCTATAGGTACCATGTTGTGTTGGTGCGCTGGCGTGCTGCGTGCTGCAGCCGGATGCATTGGGGAATCCACCACTCGCAATTCCGGGAGGTCAATGATGCCTCTGTCTGGTTCGCGAGTTGCCCGAATCAAAAGACCGTGGAGTTCTTCGTAACTAAATAGCAGAGGGTCCGTGCGCGGGGCATAAGGGTTGAAGTCGAGGATATGTCCATGAGACAGATCGCGGGTGAGCAAAAGGTCGAAGACATCTGGTATAGACAACCATTCAGAGTTCAGCGTCCAGCGTACTTGGCTCGAAAGGGTGCGTACAATCAGGTCGAGTCAACGTCCATTTGAGCCGGATTTTTTCTTCCCATAAACGACATACTGTCGATTTGATCTTGGTTTGTGTACCAGGATCAGTCATATAATCGTAGAAATTCATATCTCTTTGGGCGATCCCTAGATATGCATAATGGGTGATGGAACCCACAATTCGGAGTCAACCGTACAAACCGAGGAGTATGTCATTCCGCACGAAACATCGTACCTCTCGACTCCGGTCCACGGGATACCATTTCCTGAGCACAAGCTCTAGGTCGTACGATGGTCGATCATCGGCCCCACACCCCTCGAAGACGCGTCCAGTGTTGAGATCATGCGTGACAAAGTCAGACGACTTCAGCAAAAGGTACACGTCGGCGGGAGATGTGCATCTGAGGGGTGAGGACATCGGTAGGACCCATACCGCGTCCTGATTGTCCTGGTTACGCTTGCTATCGATATAGGTGGGTCTCATTTTGTGCACACCTTTGGGGAGGAAAAATTTAATTTCGGAAAGACTGCCTGATATTTATCAATGGCATCTCGTATTGCTGCATCCAGCTCCGGAAACGAGAAATGTTGACCCTCGGGTTCCGATCTATCCGAGCTCTCGCTCTCATCCTCGTCTGAAAGTGTGCTCTCAGCTACACTGTAGAGGGGTGTTTCAGCGGTGTTATTATAGGGCAAGCAACAAACCAACGTGTCTTCAGATCCTTCTGGGACAAACACCCCATCTGACTCAAGGTAGCTTTTAAATGATTGGTCCAGGGGTCTGATTATGGTCGATCTGATGGACATGAAAGAGAAGGAAGGAAACCAAGATGAGAACTGGAACGCCAGTATGTAACTTGCGTTGAACTGAGGGAACATGATCAAGGAAAGTTGATCAAGGAAAGTTGGGAGGCACAGTATCCCACGTGGCTGACTTGATTTTGCACCTCACCGAGCTCACTCCCGACAATGGCGACGCCATCAGAGATCCATCTGGACATTACGACGGACACGTTCAATGCGTATGCCGACGCGCTTCAAGCAGCAGCACTTACCACCACCCGCTTAGCGGTGACATATCTCCCAGCCGACCTCTCTTTTCACCGTTCCATCGACCCAGTGCTCGCCCGTGATGTTGATGCGTTCTCAGATCGTGTCCTTGCTTTGGCTAGCAAGCTTGTTCATGTCGCAGGTGGAAGAACAAGCAGAATACAAGAAGAGGAGGACATCCTCGATGAATTCGTACGAAGTGTTATAGACCCGATGGAAGGGATGTTGGAAAGTACTGACGGTGCACTGGACGTGTTCCTTGGCAAAAGAAAAGACCCTGCGATCCACGTTCCTTCTGCTCCGGTCGATCCTCACCTGAAAAAACCAAAGGCGCGCACTAGTATCTGACATGTTTAGTTTCGCTAACCTGACCAGCAGAAACAACTGTTCCGTGGAAGACTGGATCCTGCCCTTACTCATGCCTCTCATATACCTAAACCTCAGTTGTTGTTCAAGTACAAACTTTCCAACATCGACGATTCCCCCTACATCCCTGCAACGGTCATACCACACAAATGGTGCGCTAAAGTACCCCTCGGGTACATTTTCCATGACGAGGGTTCGAGTCAGGATGTCGGGGATGTTCGCGAAGACGATGATGAGGAAGAGAGGAAGAAGCGCACGTTACACCCTTATCATCATGAACTGACACATCCTTCCTACCCCGATCACGTATTCAACCCACCAGTAAAACCCTCACTCCCTCCGTCTCTCGACATGCCCTCATCAGGAGCTTCGACAGCCTCTCATCCTCTGACATTCATCTCAACTCTTGAAGCCTTCCTCTCCATGGCAAACACTATATCTTCAGTTACAGAACTCGCGGTCGATCTAGAACACCATTCATATAGGTCATACAAGGGATTCCTGGCCCTTATGCAGTTATCGACCAGACAAGAAGACTTCGTGGTTGACCTATTAGTACCAGAAATTAGGGAAGGGCTTAGGCAAGCAAAGGGTAAGAGCGTCGAAGAGAGTGAGGAGGCGCGCATGGCTAGTGAAGCCGGTCGAATCGTTGCAAGGGTCTTCGCGGACCCTTCAGTCATCAAGGTTCGCTCAATTCTGATGGTTGACATTGAAAACTTGTTCGACGTACCCCCTGATTTTTTGTCCGTAGGTTTTCCATGGTGCAGAGTCAGACATTGTGTGGCTCCAGCAAGACTTCAACATCTTTGTCGTTGGCCTATTTGATACATTCCATGCCTCAAAGTTGTTGGGTATGTTGGTAACTGCAATTTGTCCCTGCAGCAATTAACCTTCATGGGTGCCACTAGAGTTCCCCAAACACAGCCTTGCCTATCTGTTGGAGACTTACTGTGACTTCACGCCCGATAAACGATACCAGCTCGCGGACTGGAGGATTCGGTCAGCTTTCGCTTTGCTTTGATGTCTTCATTTGCTGATGGGCATCTTGTTCTCCCAATATTCATACGTCAGGCCACTCCCGACCGAGATGTCAACATATGCCCGCTCTGATACTCATTTCCTCCTATACGTTTATGACGTGCTCCGCCTCTCGCTCATTGAGCGACGATCCACTGACCCAGCTATAGCTGATGAAACTCGCCTTCTCATGAATGCGGAACGAATGCGTCACGGGCATGATCTCATCCACGGTGTTCTGACTCGTTCAGCCCGTACTGCCCTTAGACTTTACGAACCTGAAGTGTACGATGCGGAGAGTGGCACAGGTCCTAGTGGGTGGGATACACTTGCAAGGAAGTGGAATAAGGCTGCGTTAGTAGGTTCACCTGCACAAGTGCGAGGAGCGGAGGTTCAGGGGTCACAAGCAGCGGTATACAAGGCCGTACATCGATGGAGAGAAGACATAGCTCGAGAGGAGGACGAGAGCACGCGGTTCGTATTCCCTGATCCATTTCCCCGAGTTTACTGACAAATGATTCTTCCAGATATGTACTCCCGACTCACTACCTGTTCCTTTTAGCGGAAAGGGTTCCTACCGCCGTTCCAGATCTGGTTTCACTGTTTGGTGGACCCGGGGGTGTTAATGGAAGTGTTCCTCCGGTACTGAAGCGCCGGACAGGGGAGCTGGTGGCAGTTATTAAGGCGGCCGTGGAGGCTACCACGTCAACCTCTGGTCTGCAGGGATCATCAGAGGATAGATGGGAGGGTAGCGAAGTGGTTGTTTCGACAGCCATCGAGTTGTCGGAAGCGATGAGCTACACAACGACTTCATTCTCAGCCACGAAGTCAACTAGCGACTCGCGGCTGTGGACCATCGTTCCTCCAACCATTTCAAATTCACGTTCGTCCTTGTTTGGGTTTGGGATATCTGGAGAGCCTGCGCAAGAGGGAGGGACACCGTCACCCTCTGTCAATGGTGAAGAGACGTACTTTGCCGCACAGAGTATGTTATTTGGCAGCACATTCTCCAAGGTAAGTTTCGTGACCTAAAACGTGTGTCCCCCGTTTCTGTTCCCATGGTCCGAGTTTTGTTCTTCTCGCCACCCTGAAAAACCTCTTCACTTCATCTTGGTGTACCCAGCGATTCTCGTCCTGATAGCTTTGCGCCATTCTCCACTTGCGCGGATATGGCCTTGTGGTGATTGGCTTCCATCATTTGCGAATCTTACACTCATACATGCATGCGTGCTTACAACTCGTGCTCACTAGGCTATGGAAACTTCCTCGTCTCGCATAATCAGATCCACTCTTACGCATGCACAAGTATCGGGGGATTCCGCCGAACGTTTTAATGACCTCGTGGAAAAGATACACAAGGCCTTGGTCATCGCACCAGTCGTATCGGTCCCATCGTTTTCTGTCAAGGTACGTTACGTACTTTCCTTTATCCGTCATCGCAGACGTCCCCGTGCAACATTGGCCGTCGGGACGTCAGTTGACACATTGTGCTTTCCTCGACGCAGGCGCAGGCTTTGGATACGTCTCCCTCGGGTGTTCCCGGGAATGCCGGAACGGACAAAAACAATCCCGCTGTACTTGGAGCATCTGATATACTCACAGGCCCTGCGGGCCAAGTTGAGATTCCGTTTGTGCCCGCTCACAAACGCCAGACAATTTCAAACCCACAGAATGATGAACTCAAAGATGACACGATTGTATTCGTTGGAGCGGCGGGCACAAGGCAACAAAAACGAAAACGCGACAAGGCCAGAGCAGCCGCTTCGATGTCGCAATCGAAATCTGAGGCCCACTTGGGTGGTGCTGAAACATTCATTTCTACTAGTGATCATGACCAGAAAGTGAAGGAATTTGATTATTCAGGTGTTCCCAACTTGTTGGACGACGAGAGCACGCATGGAGATACACGGGGTATGCACGAAGAAGACGGGAGGAGGAAAAAGAAGCAGAGACATGGGAAAGGTACGCCGATGTCTTCTCCCGATTGACATTCAGAAAGAAAAATGCGAACGCGTGCTTCGTCTTCACCCTGGCACAACATCTGCTGTCCAGTATTTGCTCTTGATGCTATGGAAGACAATCCATTATTGGCGAATTTCTTACTCTTCTGTTCATTCCTCGTCCGCGGGTGACTAACGGTTATCCCAGGACTTGGCGCCTTCGAATATGGCAACTTTCGGGCGCCCCCGCGAGATCAACGAGAGGTTAGGGGTGGTAATAAAACTCACACGTTTAGATGAGATCACATACATACCTTCAACTATCAAGAGGTTACGTAGACCTTCCGGCCCAAGTCCTTCATCGTCATGTGTCGAGCTGCATACCGTGGCAACGTCCAGGCGCGTCAGGCGTGGCCAATAAGTGGGAAGCCCATTATTCCCATTCACTCAAACGTTTTGAGCAGGATTCGCCCTTTTGCTATTCGAAGCTAGGGGCTCGGAGTTGAAAGCGTACCACACTTCGCAGTGTGTCGTGCGTCACAGAGTGAATTCAAAAGGTCTGGGTGAGACGGAACAGCGCTTGTGAGGAGAAGGCAGATGTACCTCACCTGCAGAAATTTTGAACTAATTTCCGGCGACGTTGACCAGAAAGGAGTGATCTAGGTTGGATTTGGCAGCTCGGGTGGCCATGGCATGCAATAGCCTGGCCACTGGCATGAGCTAGCGGACGTCAAGGGCACGACTATTCCTCAGCTGTTCCAGGATGATACGAACGGTGGAGTAATGCCAGGTCGAGTATAAGACCGAGTGATAGAGGGGGTACTACTTGTGTCTATTCCCTCTGACCTTTTTGAGTGCGCATCGTTTTCACGACCTGTTCATGGGCATGTCCATCCCTACGACAACGGACGGGACCTCAGGGGTTAACTCCCCTGGGCCCCATCTTCCTGGTGTTTCTACTACTGATACGGCAAGCCGGTCGCCGGAGAAGGCTGTCGAAGAACCTATTACAGATATCGAACACGTTCCAGTAGATGACGACCCGCGTAAGTGGAGCCGTGTAAGGAAGGCATGTGGACAGACATCTTGACTTTGACACGCATCATTGACAATGACTATCCAATGGTAGACGATAACGCTGTGGATTGTATCCGCAGCTTCTTTAATTTCAACTCTTGCATCCAATATACAAAATCGTACGTCAGGTTCTCCCGGGACTAGATGAGAATGGATAACTAGTTTTGAACAGCCACGAACGCATTGATTGCGCGCGACCTGCATGCGACAGATGTTCAGATTAGCTGGACACTCGCGGGATACATCATTGTGCAGGGAAACCTGCCGCTCGTCTGGAGCGTGGCCAGCGAAATCAAAGGTCGAAAGGTTTGTGACCCCGGCAGGTGGTTGAGCTCATGCTCAAGATCAGAACAGTTGGTCTATGTTGCAGCTACCACTATTTTTGTTCTGGCATCCATCATTGTAGCCAATGCTCGAACAATCAGCGTGTTGATTGGCATGCGTGTTGTGCAAGCTGCTGGGTGAGAAATTTTGCTTACTTGCAGGTCATTGCTAAAGGGAGCGGTTTATAGATCTAGCGCGGGATTGGCAATTTCGGCGGCAACCCTAGCCGACATATACGAGACGCACGAACGAGGGACGATGATGGGCATCTACTATGCCGCACCGCTTCTTGGGCCAGCCCTTGGACCTATTATCGGGGCCGGTCTGTCGGAAGCCTTCGGGTGGGGAGCATGTTTTTATTTTCTCGGGGCATGCGGGGGTGTCCTTTTGGGGGCATTCGTATTTTTGTTCAAAGACACGTTCCGGATTGAACGTAGCCTGACTTACCAAGCCGCGTTACGCAGGCGGACGGGAACCACAAGTGACTTTAAGCCTAAGACCGGCTTCACGATCGCGGAGGGCAATACGGGGACAGAAGAGAAGCAAGCAAGCGGCAAGAAGGGGTCATCGCAGCCAAGTTCAATGGAAGACGGAACAGTTGTAATCAAGGCCGAGTCGGGGTTAAACGACGTCAGACTCTCTATCTCGGATATTAATCCGATTCCGCCGTTCTGGAAGGTCGTGCGAGAGAGACACAATCTCGCGATCCTATTGGCGAACGGTGAGTGGTATGAGTGATTTTGCATGGGCAAGATGTTGACTGCGTGACCAGGATTGGTGTTTGCATTCAGCTACTCTTTGTCATACACATGCACGCGCACGCTGAGCATGCAATACAAATTGGACCCACTTTCTGTTGGGATAGTGCTTCTTTCGCTTGGAGCTGGTAGGTGTCTCATTGAAATGCAAAGACACGGACCTGAACGAAGCAGGGAGTATTGGAGGGAGTGTCATTGGTGGTCGTTGGTCAGACCACGTCGTGACGAAGATGACGAACGAGAATGGGGGGAAATGGTATCCCGAGGTAGGTGTGGCTGATATCACGAACGAGGTACGGATAATGATGTGTTGAGAAAGATGCGCTTGAAGAGTGCGACGCTCGCGATGGTTTGGTTACCTCCGAGCGTTATTGGATATGGATGGGTGGCAGAGAAGCACGCTGACGTGGGTGTGATCTGCCTGATGGTGTTTTTGTGCGGGTTCTTTTCAATGTGAGCACCACGAGATCGAAGCCAGGTAGTTGTGCTGATGCGTTGCAGATGGATGTACTCGAGTACGTTGGCGTACGTGGTGGACGCCAACCCGGGCCGGTCATGCAGTGCGGTTGCGGCGAACAGTTCGTTCCGAGGTACGCTGGCATTCATATCTACGATGGTCGCAGTCCCACTGCAGGATGCGCTTGGAGATGGGTGGTTATACACTGTATTTGCGGTGCTTGTGGTTCTGGTGGAGCTGCTCATCGTTCTCGTCCTCCGCAAGGGTCAGTCTTGGCGAGAGCAGAGAGTTTGAGATATGTTTTCTTTACATAAATATTTAATTAAAAATTATGTATATGGCTGTGCCTGTCCACCCGGAGTTTACCGAAGTTGGAGATGGGACTGCGGGACACGCCAGAATAATCGACAACACCCTCGTCGCGCCGTCGTCGTCGAGCACAACCGCGACACCCATCTCGACGTCGCCCGACACATTCACCTCGACCTCCGGTCCAAGTCTCAGCGAGACCCGACCTTATTGTTCTCCACGCCACATAATGGGCCAATCTCTCTCTCGCCGTCGTCCAGCTCCAACGCCAGCGTCGGCGGCCGCCTCAGGACCAGGAACTACCAATGAGATACACATACCTCGTCGCTCTCTCCCCCGCCGCATTCTCTCATCCATTCAAAAGCCATCCTCGAGATCGTGTCCCCCTTCCTCTTCCCTTGCCCTACCGACTCGACCCAGACAGACGCTCAGAGGAAAGGTCCGTAGCTGGAGACTCTCACGTAGACATAGTGTTCCTGTGAACACCGAAGGGGCCGTCTCTGAGCATATGGACTCCTTGACGGAGCATGACGAGTACCAGGCCGATCGTGACGTCGACGAATTTGGTGTCATCACACATCGCGTGCCCGACAATCACAGTGACTCCCCGGCTGCATCCGCGAAGGGAAAGGAAAAGGCGAAAGACGTTGAGGACGATAACGACGACGACGACGACGACGAGACTCCCATTCCGTCCACGTCGACTCTTCCTACCCAATCAGAAGCGGGCAAGGATCACCTCGGCGATGAAGAGGTTGTCGTCGCCCCGACGGTTCCTCCTTCTCCTCCTCGTCAACCCACACCCTTTCCGCCAGCACAAGAGTCAGAACATCCATCTTTCTCTCTCCCATCATTACCAACGCATCCGTCTCCGTCTCCGTCTCCACTACAACCAACAACCCAACAAGTAAACACCAGTCCCCGACCTTTCCCACCCCCCGGGACCCTCGTTGTCGTTCAAGGAGTTGTACACACGACAGACGCCCCTCGCTCTTCAGACCGTCCCGTAGTCAATCCGATCCCCTCCATAACAAGTGATACCCCAAATTCAAACACCAACACAAGTCTCGGCCCCACTTCACCACGACCTTCTTCCGTACCACCAGAAACCAGACCGCGTAATCCTCTCTCTGGTATCTTGACGCGCCCTACTAGCATGGTACCTGCAGTATCCTCCCCCTCGGAACCCACGATCGTTTCCTCAAATAACGACCCCCAGGCGCGGCAGACTACATCCGGTGCAAACGGTGCAGCCGAGGACAGCGAAGATGAGGATCGCACACACGCACATCCGCATGGAATCTCAATGGCACAGGGACCTGTCGGAGCATCTAGTCTGTCTGCGAGCAGTATTGATGTCCTGGGAACTTTACTAAGGTATGTCTTTCTGATGCACCCATGGAGACACCAACGTCATTTTCCCTTCTCAATCCTCTCGCTTAAAACAGCGTTGCAGCAGCGGCAACAGCTGCATCTCTGCTAACAGGTTCCTCAGAACCCATATTCTCTTCGGGACTTACGTCCTCTCAACCTCCTCCACCATCCAACCCCATTCCTCAAACCACTGGTTTCAACTCTAATGTTCCATCTGAACGCCCACTTTCCCCAACGCCAACTTCGGATGCAGGACGAATGAGGCACGTGTGGAGTAACCTGCGAGACCGACTTGGGCTCGGGAATGGAACCCATAATTCGAGTCAATCTAACGACACTACTCCAAATTTGAGTCCAGGACAAATTGCGCCATCCCAGCCATCGGACGTCGTACTACCTCGTGACCCACGCGAGATTATGCTGGCCGAGATGGCAAGAGCATTTAACCTTGGGCTCGGGCTTGGTGGAACAGCAGCGAGCATTCCGTCTACTGGCGCTTCTGCAAACCCCAATACTGCGGAGCTCACGATGTCTGACGACGGCAGTGTTCCGACTGGTGATGGAAACGGAGAGCAATCCTCTCTTCCTCCGCCTGACAGTTTTGAGCGATTCCTCATGGATCTGCAAACCGATTTAAGGGTTACGTTGATGCAAGGGCAAGAACCGGGCACTATTGGAGGACTACCGCGATATGCTAACGACACTCCTGATGATGTTGAAGGGGATCAACCCATCCCCGAGCTTCAGAGTCTCTCTGATTCTGATTCCGAAGAGTTTGGGACGAGGCACTTCGAAAGTGACGACGAAGACCAGCTTGACTGCGAAGACGACATGGATGACGGGTGTGACGAAGAGGACGTACACACCGCCCAAGAACAGTTCAGTGGACGTACATCTCCCGCGGTCTCTACACTTGGTACGGGTACCCACTATCACTGTGGATCGCGTTCCCCCGGCGCCAGCGATACGCCCCCGCCTCACACAGCATCCCCACAGTCGATATCTACAGCAATATCTCCTACCACTGACTGCGAGACTGGTGTGAGCAATTTCGCCATGGACAACGGTAAGAGTGGAGTTGGTGATGCTGCACGCGCCACTTCCAGTGTTTCTGCTGGAGTAGGAACCCATGTCCCAGCAGACGGTGCAAGTCTATCAGAGAGGGATTCCGAAGGGGGTCTAGGGGGTCAGAGTGAAGGGGCTGTATTAGGCATGGCACACAGCCGAGAGGCTTCGAATGAGGGGCGGTGGATGGAGGCAGAGGGTTCTCGTACTGTTTCGGGGTCCATTGCTGTGTCGCCACCTGACGTCCAGGCTCCCTCAAATGTACCGGAGTCCCCCCTTCTAGGAACATCGTCCTCGTCTAGTCCTTCGACGTCCAACGCTCCTAATTCATTCCCAGGAGGCTCGACATTAATTTCCCCGCTTCCCACCCAATCGCCGCTCTCGACGCTGCCCCCGTCTTCGGATCCTGAGCCAACCACACAGAGCCCACCTTCCGCAACCTCAACCACGGGAGACTCGTCGATGCCTTTCCGTTTACCGTTTACGCCAAGCTCTGCGTCGCGTACCGAGCACACCCCTGGAGGGGGCATTAACTGGTGGAGGATGTACCGGTTTCCGGCAATAGCGTCCCCAAATGTAGGACAAGGGGGATCTCAGGGTTCGTCACCGCTATCTCAACCCGCTTTTCGCGCCACGGCTCAAGGTCCGAGTCGTTCTGCTTCTCCTTGGGCACGCACCTCAGACCAGCATGAAACAATCACATCACGTGGGGTGGCCCAAGTCCCAAGTGGGTTGGCGCAGCCAGCACTGACGCCTTCTGCTGCTACACCCACCAACACACCTGTACCCCCTTCCAACCAGAGGAATAGTACACAGCCATCTACAATTGGTCAAGACCCCAATCTTTCTGCGAACGCGAATACTAGTTCCTCAGAACACCGCAGTAACGTCGTCGTACCCGTCATTGTGGTGGGACTCCAGTCTGTCAACACTGACAGACAGCCTACACAAATGCCTCACCGGCATGTGAACCACACCCCTGCAATGGACGACGAGGATGGGGAAGGCATGGAGCTTGACGGCTTGGAGCAACCTATGTCGATGCCTTTGCACATTCCCGAGCCACCCGAGTTCCGCCACTATCTGAATACAACTCAGCAAGAACAGAGTGGTCAACAACCGGCTCGCGGACGAACGTGGCAGAGTCGTGCTGCGAATGCGATTAGGAATCTGAGGCCTTCGAGAAGAAATCCAGATGCTACCAACTCACAGCCGCAAGAGACTCCTGGTTCGAGGACGTTCTTGATTTATGTCATTGGAGGTACGTCTTCAAGCTTTTTCCCCCGGTGTCCTTACTGATGTGCGCGTTTGGTAGGGTATTACCCACCTGACCACCAAATTATTACAGGTGGTAACTTGGATTCGTTCGAAGCATTATGGTGGGTCTTTTATTTGCTGTATTTCTCCCGCATGGGACACTTAAATTACTGGGACGAATAGGGAGCTTGCCGAGTTGTTGGGTCAAGTAAAGCCTCCAACGGTGTCCAAGGAAGAGATTGAAAAATCTGGGCTCGAAATTGTCAAAGCATCGATGCTCGAAGCGTACGAGAAACAAGGGCGCATCGCGAGTAATTGCATCGACAAAGTACGCATTGTTTTCAAAGGTCAAGAATTAGCATTAACCTTGTTTCAGTGCCTCATCTGTCTGGACGAGTACAACCCAGAGGATGACATGCGAGTGCTCACATGTAAACATACGTTCCACCGGGGTTGCGTGGACAGATGGCTTGAGACGGGCCGTAATAATTGTCCTGCGTGTCGCACGAAGGTTGGTCCCTTGTAGTGAACCGCGCACTGTAGTGCTGAGTGATCACTCGTATTTCTAGGGCGTTGGCAATGAGAATACAGGTCCCAATTTTACAACACCACCAGACCGGCCGTTGCATGGCATCTAGTTGCTCCATGCAATTTGCACATCCACGAGTATTATCACCATTCCGCATCCAAAGTCACTCTTTCAACTATTCGCATTTTCACAAAAAAAAAACAGAAAATGTGATCAAGACCAGAATCTCAGCTGTAGCATGTTGATCGCTCCAACTCCTTTCCTTTCCTTTCCCAATGTTGCACTCTGTCGCTTGCTAGTACCACCATCCTGCTCATATATATATGTATTGGCTGCTTAGTACAGTACACTCACTCTCCCCGCGTATAAACGCAATCATTTCCAACCTTGCTCAAATTTTTCACCAGTTCCTTATGTCCTGTCAAAGCGGGGGGATAGTAGCAATGAGGACCCTTGAATCGATAACTTATCCGATGTTCCAACTTGTTTGCTTGACACGATTCTGTAATAAACTGGCTTTACCAAGGTCAAGGGTATGTACAGGAGATTAAGACTAAGATTATGCTCGTCTCGCAGTGATTCCTGCTTCCTTGAGCTTCGCTAATAACTGATCAACGGTTTCCACCTGCGCAGGTACAGTACCGGTAAACAACCGAGCTAAAATGAGGAGAAGCACGCACCTTGCCACCACCGACGCGCTTTGGAGGCTCAGTGACTCTGATGGTTTCTAGGCGAGGGGCAAAGTCAACGCCAAGATCTACAGGTGTTAATTTTTCGAAGGGTTTCTTCTTTGCCTTCATAATGTTAGGCAAAGACGCATATCTAGGCTCTGAGAAGAAACGGATGGCATGAAATGTGCATGCTCGATGTACTAGGACATCACGTACCATTCAACCTAGGAGGTAGTGGATCAGCCCATTAGTCTCATCACCCCCTGCAAGACGCTCACCTCAGATCCGTGGTGACCACAAGAGGAAGCCTACACCGAACCTCTTCCAATCCACCGTCGATTTCACGAGTGACATGTGCCACTTTTTGTACCGCATCAACGTCCACCTTGCTCGCAAACGTCGCCTGTGCCCAGCCCATGAGCCCAGCGAGCATCTGGCCCGTCTGGCCCGCATCGTCGTCGATGGCTTGTTTGCCCATGATGACGACGTCGACGCCGTCCGGCTGGCGTTCGATGATCGCCTTGAGGGCCTTGGCGACACCGAGTGGTTCTGGCGAGGGCGCGGACTCGGGTATCTCGACGTGGATGGCCGCGTCCGCACCCATGGCGAGCGCCGTCCGGAGAGTCTCGGAAGATTTCGGGGGGCCGATGGTGACGACTTTGATGGACTTGACGGCGTCTTTGAGGCGTTCGCGTATCCGGACTGCCTCCTCGACCGCTACGCCGTTTGGCGCGTTGTATCAGAAAAAAACAGAACGGGAAGGACGGACGAGGGATCAAGCGTGACACACACCGATCTCGTCGAACGGGTTCTGAAGTAACGAGGTGGTGTGAGTTGGATGGGATGGGATGGCCATTGGCAGGGACGTACCATCGAGTGTTTGACATTGAGGTCGATGCCGGTCTGCTCAGGGTTGACGCGGATCTTGACTGCATAGTCTACTGCCCTGCCAATGGAGATTGTGTGAGATGTCGTTGTATGGGGTGTTCGGGAGCGTGGATTACCGCTTGACTGGGACGAGGATGTTGAGCAAGCGTATAGCGGAAGGTCTCATCGTGGTCAGGTCAATGTCGGAACTCGGTGGAATTGCCGAAAAGTACCTCCCACAAGACTCACGGCTCAAAGCTGAGCCTACTCATCGTACGGGCTCGAGCCTGACGCATTATTGATATCACCAAATTAGTTCTCCAACTAGCCCTTGCAAATACAGTAACGATAGTGAAGTATAGAATAGGCATCGATTATATAGTCATGTAAAAAAAATTGTCCGGACGTCTGCTAGTGGTTATTTCTCGTGGCGGCCATCAACTTGGAGAACATGGAGTTGGGTCGAGCGAGCAGTTCCTGAGGCGGAGCATACTCGATGGGTACACCTTGCTCCATCACCAACACCTTGTCGCACTCTTGCAGAATTCTGTCGTTCAGTCGGTGCATGACACCCAGAATGGTCGCGTGAGGGCAGCTTCGGCGCATCGCTTGTTGGATAAACACGTCAGCACCAGCATCGATCGATGCGGTCGCCTCGTCCAACAACAGGATCTTGGGGTTGCGTAGGATGGCAGCTGCGAGACACAGGAGCTGGCGCTGGCCGACAGAGTAGTTGGACCCGTTATCTTCGACAACAGTGTCAAGCTTGGACTCCTGGGAAGTCACGAACTTCTTCAGACCGACAAGATCAAGAGCGTTCCAGAGCGCATCGTCTTCATGCTTGCCGTCAAAATCGAGACAGGAGCGGATTGTGCCGGAGAAAATGAATGGATCTGCAGGCGTCAGGTTTAGAACATGCATGCGTGCAGAACGAGGACTGGCTGCTTACCTTGGGGTATCACCTGGACTCCGCGGCGCAAAGTCGACACACCAAGAGATTTGATATCTAGTGAAGAAAACACAACCAGATCAGAAATTGGAGGTACAACTCGATAGATCATGCTTACCTCTCCCATCGATCTCGGCCGTACCATGGTTGGACTCGATCATGCGTAACAACAGAGACAAAAGCGTGGACTTTCCAGAGCCAGTACGACCAACGATGAAGACCGTCTCCCCCGCATTGAAAGTGAGGTTGACATTTCGCAGCACAAGCTTGTCAGGGCGAGAGTGGTATGCAGCATCGATCTCATGCAAAATAATTTCGCCGCGTGTGGGCCAGGCCTCCTGAGTAGGGTCAGATCCAAGTTCTGCGGGATCCTCCTTGGGGAGAGAGGTGGTGTAGTTCATGAGACGTTCAACAGAGTTCATCTAGAGATGGCTAAATGAGTTCAGAATCTATGGAGGTATCTCTCGGACCGACCTCCGCTTCGACATTAGCAGCACTTTTAAGGAGCAAGTTCATGATGTAGGTGAGGGTCGATGCGTAAGTCAACGCGAGCACGAATTGGGTACTGTTGCCGACCACTTTGGTGTGTGCAAGCATCACAAGAGCAAAGACAATCGATGAAGACATTATTTCCATGCGAAGGGTGACCCAGATTTCTATACAGACTTTCAGACAACCCGAATATCGCTGGAAGAATTGACATACCAGCATGCTGCCTCAAGAACGTAGGTTTGTTGCTTGCATCTAAGAGTCCTCCAACTGCGCTTTCAAAGTCAGCCTCACGTCCGTAAGCCATGATCGTTGGTATGCCATCGAGGGTTTCGCTGATGCGGGATTGGAGTGGACCACGTCCAGTAGACTCGAGACGCTTGAGCTCCCGAAGGGACTTGCGGTAGAATTTGAGCACAAACCAATAGATGATCACCATTGGGAATACGAAGGCTAGCCCACACGTGAGCAGAGATCGGGAGGCAAATGTTATGCTCGGACTTACCCAGCATGATCGGTGTACTATAACCCAAGATAACGATCGTGGAGGTCAAGCTCCCAACACCCGCAACCAACTGGAAGAGCTGGGGCATGAGACGCTGATCAATGGACTCGATGTCCTTGGAGAAACGGTTCATGATGCGGCCAATTGGTTGACTCTCGAACCACCAGACGGGAGCATACATAACTCCGTTGAGGGCTTTCGAATGGAATGTCCTGCTGGCGCGGATGGTGCTCAAGAGAATGGTTACGTTGAGGACGACTATGCACGTGAGCCCAAAACATATGGAGAAAAATTGCGTCAAGCTCACCGATAGCAAGAACAGATGCGAAACCGATGCCGTTATATATGCCGATCCAAGCTTGAGCTTTCTCGTGCCAAGTATCCTCCGTCCACCAGGTGAGCCATTGGCTCAAAATGACGACACTGCCTTGCAAGAGTAGGATTTCAAGCAGAAGCATGACAATCATGCCAGTACCGCCAGTGGCCTTGAGGTACGCCCACCAAGTTGCTGCGCCTACGGCACCCGTGTTACGCTCTTCCTCGGCGATGATCTTGTCGGCGATTTCTTCTGGCTTAGCTGCGGCCTTCGGTGTGCCGGAAGCACTCTTGCGCTTTTCGTCCTTCCTCGTATTATCACCGGAGCCATCCGAAATTATTGTTTGAACGTCGCTGAGCAGACGAGTGAGCTCGCCGTTCCTGGCAAGAAGGTCGTCAAAAGAGCCTTGCTCGACAATGGTCCCGTCGGAGACAACGATGATGTGATCGACCTGGTTGAGGTACTGGAGCTGGTGAGTGACGAGTACGCGCGTTTTACCCTGCAGGGCATGTTTGATACAGTCGTGGAAGACAGTGCGACCAACGCGAGGGTCCAAAGCAGCAAGAACATCATCGAAGAGGTAGATGTCAGCATCGGAATAGACTGCACGGGAAAGAGCAAGACGAGCTTTCTGTCCACCACTGAGGTTGTTTCCCTTCTCGCTCATCTGAGTGGCCATGCCGTGGGGGAAAGTCTCGAGGTCCGAATCAAAACAAGTAGTCTGGATAGCCTTCTGGAGCTGTCGCAAGTTGAGGGGCCGACCGAACAAGATGTTGTCCTGAATGGTGGAGGTCTGAACCCAGGGTTGTTGGGCACAGTATGCAATAGACCCCTGGCAGTAAACCTCGCCAGAGACGCGTGCCATCTCTCCTATGATAGCGGACAAGAGGGAACTCTTGCCAGACCCGACATTGCCAACGATAGCGGTGAGTGAACCTTGCCGAATAGATATGTTCACGTTGTGTAGGAAAGGGACGGGACGGGATACTTCGTCCTGATCGACCTTCTCAATACTAGAGGTCTCTGCCGCGTCGTCTGTTACTTCACCAGGCGAAGGTGTGTCGTCGCTGTCGAAAGCGGTCCAGGAGAAAGCACCATCGGCGATGGTGATAGCATGTCCGATATTCATCACAGAGAGAGAAGAATCAGCGGTCGAAGTTTTCTCGCCAGCGACCAAGAAGGAGTAGATGCGACCCCAGGATGTGGCTGCAATGACAACAGCACTGTCATAGGTGTGAGCTCAGCTTATTGAAGATCACCGACGACATACCTGAGGAGTTGTGGAAGCGATATGAGAGGGTCCACCAGCATGCCGAAGAAAGAAAGGGCGGGGAAAACTCTTGAAGCAGAAACCGTACCCATATTCTCGTGGCCGAAGAGGGAGAAAGCAGCAAGGGGCATAATAGTGTTGGCGACCTGCCCGACGATGACAAAGGTTGCAACCCCCATGTTGAATTTACGCAAGTAGCGAAGCTGTTCTGTACGAATGCTTTCCAGCTTGGCCAAGAAGTGCCTCTCACGACCATTGATCTTCACAACACGAATACCTGGATGAACGGATGCAATACTCAGTAAAGCGATGATACAAATATAAAAGTAGATTTACCATCCAACACCTCACGGATAGTCTTGAGCCGGCGATCACCAAGCCTCAGAAACCTAGGAGCAGCCTTGCGCATGAAAACAGGGACAACCATGATGAGGAGGAAGAGCGAGAAGACGAGGACACCGATGCTGGCCCATGCAGAGACGCCAAGTAGACGAGCGAGGAAGACTGTGACGACAACCAATTGGAGTGGAATGCTCCAGACCTGGTGGATCACCTCCCATGCTTTGGAGACAGATTCGCAGTCGACATTGACAAGGTTCATGGTATACCCCTTGCCATATTTCTGGTTGTTTTCCGCAGAGAGACGGAGAGACTTCTTGTAAACTGCTGAGATGAGTGCTGTTTTAACATCCAAGGCCATGCGCTTCACAAGTTGGTCTGAAGAGCGCCCGCAGAGCGTGAAGATTAGCTTGAGTCCCATCAAGATACCACCCAAAGCGTAAGTATTGTAAATGATGAGAGGGAAACCACCGGTGCTTGTTTCAATGACTGAGTTATACTCCGCAAGTGCCGTGGCATTGCCAGTGGGTGGGGCAGGAGCGTTTACGACGACAATGATTTGCTGCAGAATCAGCGGGGCAAGGATGGCTGAAGCGATGGAGAAGAACCAAAGAATTCCAGAAATCAACCTATCGTTTTCGTCAGGCGATGTGACTTGGCCTGCGGACGGCGAGATATAGTACTTACCATAATGTACGGGCGGCGGTAAAGATCGTTCCGAACAATTTGGGATTCTTACGTTTGCTGTCGAAAAACTGTGCTCGCAATTGGGTCCAGAAAGGTTCCACCCAACGCTCCACCACGGTTGCCTCGTCGTTTCGTCTCAGAGGGAGCAGGTCCTACAAGGAAAAAAAGAACATGAATTACATATTAATGTGTTGTACAACTCAGCCAGAGACGGATATAACTACCGATTCCAGCAACGGCCGCTTCGATCCCAAGCGGAGCAACGGCGTCATCCATGATACAACCAAGAATGCATAGGGATTGGAGAACTCTAGTGTTGGATGAGTAGCAACATTGTTGATGGCATCTGGAACGGTGGTTTCAACGGGAGGTTGCATGATGATCAGTGTACTTGTAGGGCGGGTACTGAGCGGGAGAGGGGGACAGAGTGCATGTTGCTTCTCGTCCAGATAATCTGGAGCTTTCTCGTTAACCATGATTTTGTCAGCAGCAGTAACTTTGGCGTAGTCTGGAAGGCTGAAGTCGTCAATGCCATCTTCATCTACCACAGTGGCCTGGCTGAGGGGGCTGGGAGGAGTTATGTCAATGTTGATATCCTCAGTCACTTCCTCCTCGTCGCTAAGAATCTCCAACGCGACCACTTGAGCAGTAACATCCTCCTCGAAGAGATGTTGCATTGGCTCCGGGTATTCATATTCGGACTGCAACCAGAAGTGCAGGCGAACCATGGTGATAGAGGACAGACCGGAGTAAACGAGAGGCAAGTCCGTCGAAATGGCATCAGAAGACTTGGACAGCTTCGTGATCTCCGACGCGATGTTTTCGGCAAGTGAGTCGACTTTAGACAGAGCAGCAGTCGCTGGAGCGTCAGCAGATTGGCCAGGAGCGAGTGGCTCCTTGGAGTCGGCCATCTTCTGGAGCTCGACAAGATCGATCTTGTAGGAAGAGTTGAAGGGCATCTCCGCAATACAACGAACGGAACTAATGATCAAAGCAAGTTCATCATTGTGAAAAGTGCGCAGGTGGTCACGGGCGTGCTTCAAGATGAACATTGCATCAGTGGTCTTGGTGCCAACGAACAGTACGATCCCCTGGGTTGCGATTGACTTTACAAGTTTGAAGCCGGTGATGTTGAAGGCCTTGTCAGCAAAGGCAGGGGCCAAAGCACGCTCGATATAATCAAGGTCCACGAATAGGCCATTGATCTTGACATTGCGCGAGCTACGGCCGTGGATTGCGATGGTACCGTCGGCTTGCATGCAACCGATGTCGTCCGTGTAAAGGAGTATGTCATCACCAGCCCATGGACGGAACATGTGCTGGGATGCTTGTTCGTTGTCAAGGTAGCGGGTCGCGCTGTGACTCGTGATAAATCCAACGATTCCAGTTGCCCCTTCTTCATTCTGGGGAATGACAGACAGCGACTCGTCGAGAAGGACGAGGTCCGTGCAACCGTGGGATGGTCCGAATGAAATTGTGGAGGGGATGGGGTCGGTTGGACGGATCAGCATTTGTGAAATACCCGCGAAACCAACTTCGGAGCACTGTACGAGTGTGTCGTGTATGAGTAGGGAATGAAAACTGGGGAGACAACACTACGAACCGCGTAGTTGCAAGCAATCGTTGCACTCGGGAAGATGAAAGTAGCCAATTCGAGGTCACGAACGTCGAGTGATTCACCACCAATGACCATCCAATAGACGCGGTTAAAGCCACGAGGGAGCCTGGAACTACCAGCGCGCAATTCGGCATAGTCGGCGAATGCGCGGAAAATGCTGGGTGTGAAGTGAACTCGAAGCATCTGAGAGGTACGAGCAGATTCAAGCTCTTCATACAATGCAACGCATTGGTCAGCAACGGAGGAAGACGCGTCCAGATACAATGTCGTCCGGTTGAACATGAAACGGGAAATTTCGAAAAGAGGGCGTAAGAAGGTCTGTTTCATCTGGAAAGTCAGTCTCGATAGGTAGTATGAGTCGTTTAACACTGACCGTTCCACCGCGGAGCCATTGGCCATCCATAGGTTTCAAATGTGCAGAGGACTCTTCGGAGAGGACAGCAAGGCTCCTGCGCATAGGGTATACGATACTCTTTGGGACACCTGTGCTACCACTGGTAGGAGTGATGGAGCATATGCAGGGGACGGTTTCAACGAACTCGTCGGCGGACGGAGGAATTACGTGGCTCGGAGGCTTGACGGCGCGGACGAGGGTGATGGTAGAGACGGCGCGGACTCCAGGTACAACCGGCGGCGACGAGGAACCGAAGAGAATGAGGTGTACATTGGCACGCTCGAGAACAGTCTGGAGGACGTCTGGTGCCCACTTGAGGGAAAGGAAAACAACTGTACGTCCGGAGAGCCAGATAGCGTGAGCAGCAGCGACATAATCGAGCTCGAGACTAGGCGACAAGATTAGACACGACCGATCGAACAATAAATAGCTGGATGTACTCACCCTGTATAGAGGCCAATAGGATTCCTTGTATCGTCAAGATCGTGAATTTCATCAGCGATCCGCCTAATCCGCGCCCACAGGGCAGCATATGACCATTGATCTGCTCCAGTTCTAATAGCAGCTAGGAAGGGGTGTTGCTTGGCGACTTCCAGAAGTGCCTCGGTCGGGGTAATGAGTGAGTTCGACATCGTGTCGTGGATTTACGGAAACAAATAAGAGGATTCTTGAAGAACGAAGAATGATACAATAAAAGGTCCAGCCTACTAAACGTGAATTAATGAAAAAGTAGGAAAAGAAAGACGAAGGAAGTGGGGGAGGTCGACCGGGCGCCTGGGCTTCATGTTGGGAACATTTGGCTTATATACGACGGGTACGGCAGTGGCCAGGTGTAGTTAGAGTTCCGGAACAGCCTCACGGCCTCAACGACCAGTGCGCTGTGATACAACCGGCACGGCCACGCACTGCATGATGACTTTGATGAACTGTGTGATACCGTAATCAAGCTTGGATGGCATGACGACTTACTACATTTTATGTACTGGGCGGCCAGAGTCAGACCTTCCCAAGGCTTCCAGCTTGGCTAGACTTTGAGACGAGCACCTCGGTGACTTGTAATGGCAGTGAATTGCGTCTTCATTTGCCCTGGCGGTAAGTAGATCCCCGGTCTCGTCAATTAGCTCAACAACGTTCTTCCTCAGCTGACTACCCTTTGGCGGGCCCGCGTTCACGTGCACATTCGAGTTCGAACTCGAACGCTATACCGATCAACAAGCCACGAACGTCGAATACAGCCTTAATGCTGGCACTCCTTCCTTTGCAATCGTCCGCCGGCCGCGCATCAAGTCCGTTGATCCCGCCGTATTCACAATCGGGCGAGGTTGTTCAAACGTTCACTCACTAACGCGACTCTTACCCCCAGCCGTCCTCATCCGCAAACGCGAACAGGAATGCAAATTGACGAACATACGCAGAGTTTGCGTTTTCGTGTGAACACTGTCACTCACTTCCCAGTACTCTCCACTCATACTGGCATTAGTCGATAGGATCGTTACAATTGATACGTAGCACGGTACAAGTGGTAACTTGCTTGTGGACTGATCTCGCGAAGTGCTGTCCGGGGGCGGCGGGAACATCCGTCTCGCTGGGCGCCGACAGATTGGCAGATAGCCGCGGGTCATCGACATCGCTAGGGGTGGGAGGGAGCGTGAGATGATCACGAGCGAAGCAAGAGAAAGCGATGGCGCCACTATCACTAACTACGTACACAGAGCGGCACACTTGTGACATTGCCATACTATCGCACCGCGCATACATTATTGTTGCTGTATCTTTTTACTTCTTCCCATCAAATAGCAAGGATCGGATAATTCACCGTACTTGCGTCCGACTCGAATCTTTATTGAAACCCCGTCGACTGACAAGCTAAATTGCTAAGCCAAGGTAGTGTAATTGATTTGATCCGACCCGGGAAGGCGGGTAAATTATGTACTTTGATGACTGTCTGCTTGAAGGCTGTTATCCAGGAGGTGAACCAAAGGGGGAAGCTGGGCGACGCTTCAATTGCTGGCAAGGATTGGGGCTGCCTCAGAAAGCAATTCATTTCTTATGTCGCAAATCGCAGCGATCCCACAGTTGGTACTATACATTCTTTGTTGCGTTGGGGTACAATTCAGAAACTGTACTGTCCGTTTGCACCCCGACGAGTCAAGTTTCGAGTCGAAAACCCACTTGAATTTCGCAAGAGGCTTCATGCCCATGGCAACTTCGCTTCGTGTCCTTGATCCTCTGAGTCACTCCCACGTACTCGTAAACTTCGTTGACCATAAATTAAACGCTGCAAGTACTCTACGATACACTGTCGCCATCATAACCGTCCACGTAGAGATACACTATATTTTACGCATTTCGCTTTTGATCGTCTGTAGTAGCGTTGCCTATGAGGGGAGCTCGTCACGGGAAGGGACGAGTCCAGGCGTAGCGAACAAGACAACCGCTACAAACTCGGTAAGAGCAGCGAATGGGTACCACCAATTTTCATCGTTCTGCTTGGCGGAGTTGCCGGAGGTCGCAGTGAAAAATGCTTCACGAACGAGCAGCAGGAGGGAGATGACGCAAAGTATGTATATGCCATAAGTCGCACCAATGCTTGTGTTGGACGGCTTGTACGCGCCGTCTGGGGACAACTTTAGCTCAATCACAACGCAACGAAATGAAGGCGACACTCACAACTTGCTATAGTACGAACGAGAAGAATCGTCTGGAAGGCAACGAGGATGCACAGGACGAGGAAGATATAGATGGCAACTTTGCGCAGTGTGTTTCCGGTGTTGACAGTGCTTGCCGTTGAGCCAGTCGCGGACTGGATGGCTCCAGTGATACCGACTGCGACGGCTGCAACCAAAGCGATGCGGAAAAGGGTGGGTCTGCGTGTGATTCGTGAAATTGGACCATCTGGCAAGGGCAAGTCGGACAGCCGACCACTGGAGGCGAGATTGAGTACCACACTCAGGTTTCAAAACCCGGACTCATGCTTACCGGTCAAGCACGAGTGTGTATGCCGAATACAATAGACCGAAGAAACCAGAGTTGTAGATAACTTCGAATGCGACGAAAGCGCTCAGACTCTGGCCCTCCGATGCTACGCCAGCCAAAAGTGCTCTCAAGACGAATGCACCAATTCGAACTGGACGTCAATTTAGTTGGTGAATATTCAAGTAAAAACTGCAGTTGAGACTCACGTGCGCAAAAGAGTGCAATGACAATGTAAACGTATGTTGGTCGAGAAATCGCCTGCCTGATGAAGAAGAAAAGGAAGGGAACGTAGAGTATAGCAAAGATCACGGCGCCAGCGACGGAATCGATCCCAGTGTGTGTAGCATAGTCGTAGCCAGGGGGAGCGTTAGGCATGATGGTCAAGGAACAGTGAAAATAAATCAAAGGATGGGAAGGGGTAAAAAGCAGATCAACCGCAAAGAAGCGAATGTACGGTGTGTGTCCTTTTTGAATGGAATGGACCAGTGAGAACTTGACACTGCCTCCAATGGGATCCGGACAACAATAACCGCCGCATCAGCCCACTTACGTTGCAAATGATGCGGCGGCAGTACCGTGCCAACATGGGAAGCAAGTGGTCAAAGCTGTGGTTCCCTGACAACGAGTGGCCCGTGAGGTACAGTACTATGCTGTGGGGACAAGCACTGTGTGAGATCAGCGCTTCAAGCTTCAAGACCCAATTTCAACTTGCCAGTAGGTGTCTCAGTGTGAGATTTGATAGTAACACGGAGGAACTCATGTGGCTTTACACACAAGATCGAATCTTTTTGAGGGCTGACAGTGATCATGATCTTGTGCGCTGTGATCGCAAGTTTCACATCTTCGGAGGTGGCACATTGTGATCGGCGTTCCTCCTGCCCTTGCATACACCTCCGAAGACAATGGCACTTCTCGGGAGCAATAGCGCCCTGTGCTTGAATATGATGTCGGTTTACTCCTTGGCCCAGGAACAATACTTACGGTAATTATTTCCCAAATTCGCAAAGTTTGAAACCACTCGGACAACACGGGTTCAACGTCGCTATCATACTATAGCCGCATCGTGCGTTCAGCCACTCGAAAAGGCCGCCTTTCAAGATGGTGCGCCAAATACGAAAGCTGTAGCTGTATCGGAGCTGTGGGTCACGTTCGTCCGAACGAAAATGCGGTATATGACCAATGTACTTTTCGTTTCGCTGACAATCGGTCCAGGCTGTGCCTCTTTATTCGAGCGAGCGCCTATCGCGCAATATTTTTAGATCCCTTCAAATCAGCATTCAGGTTGCGGCACTGCTACGTCAAGCCGATGTGGCCGAACAGGCTGAGGGTCTAATCGACGAACTGCTGCGCTGGCATCTTCGAGCCCTGATACTCTTGGGGTGACTAGTCGACTGTCATACCCCGGCCTCCCTCTCGAGCGCTCCGAAGGACGCAACCTAGTCTGGTGACTAGACCGTCTAGTATGAGGCAGGAACCTTGGGTGCCATTCGAGGCGTCACGGGAGTAGTCTTTTACAACGACAACGACCACGGTTAGTTATCAGGTCAGCTCAAATCAGATTTAGCTCTGACTTGCCAGTAAAGATAGTTGTATAGTATTGGCCAATGGGCATGCACCAAGTGAGTACGTCTTCAAGTGCGTGCATCGAGTGAAAACATCTTATTTCTTCGTCACCGGTAACTTGTTGCGACTCGGTGGGGTTGGGCGGCAGCCTGCGCGTTCTGGATCTTAGAGAGGCTTACAGTACCTCCTATCCAAAGATGCTGTGTCTGCAGAGAATGGTCAGATGCCTGGCAGGGACTTACATGCTGACTAGGTGGGAGGTATGCTGCATTCTTTAGTTCCGTTGTTGGTCTTATCTCCAGCTATGCTTGTCCTGTAAATCCGCCTATACCCCACCATGAGGAAGCACGATGCCCCGTCTTCTGACCGCGGATATGACATTGCAGGCCAGAACGGGTCCCAATATATCTATCTATTGTTTGGTAAGTGCCCTACTTAAGACAAGGAGATTTGGGGACCCTTCCTAACGAGGCCATTGAGTGATGTGAAACATCTCACGGCTAGAAACTTCGGAATCTGATGAGTACCATAATATTGTAGAGAAATTTACCACCAAAAGGACTGACATTCGAAGACAACATTCTCCGCCATCCATATCTCTCATGCACAATGATTCCATTTATCTATCAGGTTGACACACTGTCCTACTTATATAGCAAGAGCACGGACAAAAGTGTAGTGATAGAGAAACTCTAGTGGTAAGCTAGTACCTATATAGCCCGAGGTGTCACAGGACGGCTCATTACAAAACGAGCGGTATGAAACCACGCGGAGAATAGGGTAAGAGTCATGATATCTATATGTAAGGGATGTCGAGATTGAAATAGTATATCGAGATCATCTAGAGTTTGTCGACTTCTACACCGGAGTCGCTAGCGGTATCGTCTATGATCTTGGGTCGGCTGGAAGCCAGGCCATGGGCATTCTTGTAGAAAACAATGTTTCCCTCATCCTCGACGAACTGCAGATACCATTTATATTAGTAACTCGCGAGTGGGGTTGGGCTTCCGACAATACCTTGCACTCTTTGAAAGCTCGGTATACTTCTCTCCACCCGCCTGGGGCACCTTGAAGAACGATCCCGGCTTGCTTCAAACGCTGACGAAGAGCATCGGAAGCTTCCCATCTACGCAAAGTGTCAGCGTTGTGAATGACGGCAAGGCAGGGTCTTACGCATGGTAATGCGGGATCTTGCTAGAAACGTGGTGCAAGACATGAGTCTCGGAGATACCATGAGTCGCGTGAGCACCAATCCAAGCCATGATCTTGCCACAGTCACCCAAAAGGCGACGGTCAAGCGTAGACAGAGCGCCACGAGGGAACGTAAACTCTGCTGCACGGTAGTGAGGGAGAATGGGATCGGTATGTTGCAGGAACGTAATCAGCACCAGCCAGTGGTTGACCCTGAGTATCTCATCAATGAATGGGGATCAAAATGTGTGTAGACACTCACCATAGGTAAGGGACGATATAGAGACGGAGGATATCCCAGAAACCAAATTTGTAGATGGATCCAGCAAGTCCGGCCAACCACAGCAACACTCCGATATCAGACATAATGACTGAGCCATACTGGTGAGGCGCAAACATGACAGCACTCGGATTAAAGTCTGGTCAGGGTCATTAATAGGTGTACTCATGATTAGAAGGTATCCACTGACGGTTGGAGCCTTGGGGGTATCGCTTTTGACCAGCAGCATTGCGGAGCAGGTATGCTGGCCAACCCACGAGCTGAGATAAGGGTGAGCGTGTGTATACGTGGTAGAGAACCTTGCTTACGAGATAACCAGCTGAAGTGAGAGCAGCACCGATCGGAGAATCACCAAGTGCATCCCGAAACTCCTTTTGGATCTTGTCGCTTACAGTCGAACCAAAAATGTCCTCTTGCGTGGGATTAAAGTCAGGTAGGCCCAGTTGGGAACGAGTCTTTGGGACAAATACTTGGTCTTGAGTCATATGACCGGTCGACGCGTGGTGCTTTGCATGCGTGATTCTCCAAGAATGATACGGAACACCTAATCTGGAATTTCAAATTCCATATGGACGCGTCAATCACGTGATATTTATGAAAAAGCGAAAAAAGAACTCGTACGCAGAGTGCAGCACCCAACCCACGGTGTTGTTAATAAACTTTGACTCGGAGAATGCTTGATGTCCACACTCGTGTGCTACGACCCAGAGACCAGTCGCGAAAAGACCGACCGAAAAACCATACAAAGACCACAATGAGAAGCGAGCTACTGGATAAAGAGTGGGATGGATGGCCTCCGGAGTAATGAGAGCGTCAAGGAACGTAGCAGCTTTGTAGATACCACCAATGACGATACAATCCCATGCGCTGTCACGAAAGTCGCGCGTCAGCAAGGTGTGGGGCAACGGAAAAGCAGAGGTCCTACACATAGAGTGACGAACGAAGGGCAGAACGCTTGAAGCAGTGTGCACTGTGAATCGCAACGAGGTCAGTTGATGGTTGTGAAAGACTGACAAGTAAGGGTGAACTCACGGAATAGCACTCAACAAGTCTTTTATCGTGATGTCCGGAATAATGACCTCGTTTTGGTGAATAGTCGTCACGCCATCCCTTGACTTGATATTCATAGTGATCGTGGTCGACGTGAAAGAGTTCCCAGTCTATCTCAGCACCTTGCCGAACGAATATAAAAAAAGAAGAGCGTGAATGGGTTGGGGTGGTTGAAACGAATCCTGTCCAGAGCATTTTATTGGGGCAAAGTGCATACCCGGATTTACCCGGATCACACGTGGCAATGTGCTAATACGGCTATCCAATTCCCAGCCAGTCAAGACCAACGGTTGAACGTTTGAATGCCACCATCGGATGTCTTCTAGTCTAAAAGCCCTAAACTGGCCTGAAAAAACCAGTTCGTACTGACCTCGACAGGTGGAAAGTTTGGGGCGATGGCAGTGCATTTTAGAGACCGGATATACAATTTCAATAATCAACCCTGTCAAAAATCACAATTTATGTAAAGTCAGCTCAATGCTTGCAGTCGTG
Organism: Boletus barrowsii; assembly: GCA_038088775.1. NCBI lineage: Eukaryota > Fungi > Basidiomycota > Agaricomycetes > Boletales > Boletaceae > Boletus > Boletus barrowsii. The sequence continues at coordinate 32,862 of JBBPJP010000129.1, forward strand.
CTGCTAGACCCTCAAGGAAAGCAAAACCGTCCTTGGTAATCGTACGACTACTGCTCCGATTTGTCACAGCTCCAAAGTCTGCCACCATCTGAGCGAGCGCTTTATTGTCTGGTGCCCTACCCACTTCTCGCTTCAATCTCGCCACCAGGTCTAATTTCACGTAGGCTGGCTGGGGTTCGGTTTCCTGATCTAGATTACCGGTACTCCGCGTTCGTGATGTTCGCATCGGCTGCACGAACACTGCCGGATCACCGAGTCGCTTGCACAAGGCGTCCAAGAAGGAGAAGCCTTCTATAGTCAGCGTCTTCGACGTTCCGGTATCCTTGAGCACTATGGCAAAATCTGCTACTAGCTTTGACAGAGCAACATTATCTGTGGATTTCGACACTGCGACCCGTAGCTGCCAGAGTCGTTCGAATTTCTTGACGCGCACGGGCGTACGTGGTGCCGAGTTTTTCGGTTTCTTTGCAGTCCGGAGCCCCCCAGTGGAATTCCCAGTAAGATCAATGACATCGCCTTCCTCTTTCGCATTATTGGGCTTTGCTACCTGTGCACCCGGAGTTGGCGTATTCGTCTGGTCAGCGAGGGCCGGCCGGTGATTAAGCTGGAGCTTGGCAAGATCTTGGAGTACATTTTCCATTTCCGAGCTGGTGCATGCAGGGCGTCTAGGCGCCGCTCGTGGGACCGGTTTTGCCTAGGATGAGTATTCTTTCATCCGAAACAAAATCGCACTTTTTATGTAGTAAATCTTACCTGTTGAGGCGGCGGGGGCCAGATGAGCTTGTGAATGTCCGTAAACCCATTATCGTCAGCGAGTGCTTTGAACTCCTCCATCCAGTGTTCGTAGTCAGGTTGTTCGGCGAATTTCAATCGTCGGCAATACCTGAGGAATTCCTCAAACTCTGAGGGCATCCCACGGCAAAGGTCCTCTGGACGTGCAGATTGTTTGGCACGCTTTATACGCATGTGCTGCTCGTCCGTCTTAGGTACGCCATTGCGAGTCCACGGGAGTCCTCCAGGGGTGAGGAGATGGATGAACATCAGTGCAGCAGCTTCAAGGTCGTCCCGACGGGACGGAACTGCAGCATTGTTCATGGGGACAAATAGAACAGTAGGAGCCTGGGACACTGACCCTTGCCTTTACAATGAACGCCGACTGATGTGAACCAATAATTCCCGAGAAAATCCCTTTTTTGCTTCGAATCGGGGATGTGTCGGCGAGTGACGGGATCGATGTAACGCTTGGAGAATCCAAAGTCGATCATGTAGATCATAGTTTCATTGGGTGCGCAACCAATGGTACAATTTCCAAGCTGGATATCGCGATGAAGAATTTCCCGGTGATGCATCGTCCGGAGTCGTGATATCTACAGTGAAGCATTGTCAACGAATCGATCCATGAAGGTGTCCGGTGGTGTCACAGTACCACTTGATAAGCAATCGAGCAGACACTCCGCAAATCTAACGTCCTCATGCCATTTTTGCGGTATATAGTATCTAAGCTTGATCCAAGCAGAGTGATGACAAGGTAGTGCCATTTTCCTTGCACGCCAGAGGCGAATAGACTCGGCATGCCTTCTGCGCCTTGTAACAACGGATAAAAGTGTTCTTCATAACGATTGGTGGGGCACTCGTGATTGATGTCTTGCACCTTGATTGCAACCCAGTCTCCATTGAAAACGTGGTAGGCACTGAATATCGAACCTGCATCGCTTTGAGTGGGGAGTAGTCGTGTTGGGGAGGAAGGACGACTAGCTTACCAGAGTAGCCAGATCCCAGCCGCGTGTGCAACCAATAATTGCCCAGGCGGCGAGGTATCTCATCATATCTTTGGGCCATGGATGTCGAGCTTCAACCAAAACGTTATCGCGACTCGTTCAGCAGGTCGAGGTATGGATGCGACACGAGTCTGGCAAGAACCTTGCAATTCAACGCGTCAGTCACGTGGACACAGTACATACACATTGCACAGCTTCTCGAGTCTCCATACCACAAAATCGCTACACTCATACACACATGAAAAATAAACGTCGGAGTGGATTTACAATTGCTTTGCTGACTTCTCTGCGTATTTTCCAGACAGCTCGGCGGCCAACTTGAGCGCACGGGGCGTATCATACTTGCCCATGATGACTTCCACAAGCTGGATCTTCCCTGCGTTGAAGAATTCGGGGTCATCCAGAAGTTTTTCCAATCCGGGCTTATCGCGGACAGTATACGACCTCGACAGCGTGCCATCCACATCACCGAGGGTCGTAAGGAGCGACGTCCACTTCCTAATGTCGCGTCAACATTGAAATTTTGCTCGCAAAAGATCTCGCCACTAACCAGTTGGTAATGTCATTATACTTCCTGTCCGCGGGTCAGGATTGATTACTTGGTAGCAACGTCACTCACCTGTCCATTCCGTGCAGGTTTCTCTCGATGTTGTAACCGCTGTTGTTGATCAGAAAGACAATTGGCGTAAGTCCATGGTGGATCATGGTGGAGAGTTCCTGGACACCGAGTTGCCTGAAATTTGATCAGGATATAAACCAACCTAACGATGGTTGGACCTACACGCTGCCGTCTCCAACGAAGAGGATAACACGACCAAGTCCTTTGTCACGCGCGGCAAGAGCCGTTCCCAGAGTACTCCCTATTGTCCAAAGGTTACCTCGCTATCCATGCGTGTTCATCCCAATCCCTTACCGACAGACCAGCCAATACTGCCATACAGTATCTGGCTCACGAATACGGATTGTTCGGGTAACGGAACATCCAAGATACCAAAGTTCGAAGTTCCTGGAAATGCACTCAGTCCAGCTCGTGCAAGCAAAAAGGCTAATGACGCACCTGTCTCCGCAACGACCACGTCTTTCTTTTTGAAGAATTTACCAACTCGAGGCCAAAAGTAGGACTGCGTAATGCCATTGTCACGTTCTATGGGGACTTCTAGCTTGGCTTTAGAAACCGCGAGCTCGCTAGCGCGACTTCGGAATTCCTTCAAACGAGGGGTAAGCTTTGGGAGTAACTGCTTCATCCCAATTCCTGGGAAGTGCGCGTGTTGCACGAGAACGTGGTCGGAATGCAACTGAAATTGACTCAGATCCCACCAAGTTCAAGCTGAAGGCATACCGTACCTCAATGGTGTGAGTTGTTGGAATTCGATATGTAAACATTCCTGTGTTGAAATCCGATTTCAGTGCGCCGATAGACAGTATCAACTCGGCGCTTTCCACCCTCTCCTTGATCACAGGATCGCTGATAGAACCAATGTATATCTTTGGACCAAAGGTGAACAGGGGATCGAAGAAAGCAACGAAGACATACACCACCGTACCGATCGTACTCCTCGCTGACCGTGGTTTTGCCCATCGGAGTTGAGTATACCGGGAAACGGGTGGCAGTGATCAAGTCTTTCACTTCATCTTGTACATCATGTCGAAGTACGCAAGCATCGACAAGGATAGCAATGTTGCCCCCAGCTGCATCAATCACTTTGACGATCTCATCCAATACGAACTGTTCCACTTGAGGGTCGTTCGGAGGAAGTGTGCGGGAAAGTGGGATCTTCAACCGCTTGGCCGAGACTTTTTCAGCTACCATATCGGTCGGAAATGACAAGTAAACCGGTCGAGCCTGATAACAGATAAGTGGTCGGTTCCAATCGGTACATCGCGAGACATACACGGGTGATACAGTCGATGAGAACACGATCAATTTCTGCAGCAGCATGCACTTTGTTCATCAACATTGCCTGAGATATGGTTACCTGTTCCGCGGCTTTGGTGAACACGTCGAACCTATCAAGGGACATTAGTGACACCTTCGTCTAGCCGCGCGCTTCTGCCTACCTTGCATCTCCCAGTGTGTGATGAAGCAAAGGCTTTGTCTTGAGTTGGACAGTGCTGGGTACCCCTACGATATGAAGTACCGGGACCATCTCGGAAAAGGCTGGATTGCACATGAGGGTTGGATACAGTGGAAAGGGATGGTGTGGGCCCACCACCCGCTATGCCGTTAATGGCACTCAACTCTCCAACTCCGAACCTTGTAGAAAGAGTCAGCAGTATCACGGAACGATCAGAGAGTCTTTAGTACGTTGTAACGACCACGCCTATGCTGTGTGATTTAACTCTTGCATACCCATCGGCGGCATAGGCCGCATTGAGTTCGTTACTGCGACACGTCAGACAATGAGCTTTGATATAAGCACAAAACATGCCAGTTCCCAATCCACTGGATCCTGGGATGGTCCTCGATGTAATCCTTGAAGACAGGCCTGTCAGTGGGACGACCAGGCTTAGCCTGCACTCTGTAAGCGCACCAAGAGTGCTGAAATATGTGTCAGAATCGTCCTGATCGCGACTAGGTGGATTCTACATACGCATATTGAAATCACCGGGCACACCAAAGACAGACTAGGATGGGAAGGTTGGTAAAATATTCCGCGGTTGGTGGCTCAGATATACCGTGACATCAAGCTGCTCTAACCTAGTCAGGAGGTAATTCGCAATGGTGATTTCGTCGTCATCCTTGCATTCGACTTCAAGAGACTGCAGCTTATGGCGAAGTCTGGCAACCTCTGATTCAAGTTCAGTTAGAGTCGCTGTCATGGTTTTGATCATGGGGGTAGAGAGGAGAGAGGGGCTTTTCCCTGGACTCTTTTATACGATTTCTGGCTACACACGGCACGACAAATTCCACTGGGGGGGTCAGCTGGTGACTGACGGAGTCATGACGTCGACGATATGACTTACCTATTTAGGATAACCCCTGAGTCTTCTTGTGTACTGCGGCCCATTCCTCCTCGAGGATGCCCATGTACAACAAATCCTCCCAATGTCCTTCCGCCCAGTTTGCACGCCTCTTCGTACCTTCATGCTTGAATCCCCTGTCAAGGCGGTGAGCAAGCCGTAAGATGATACTGTCACCACTCACAGCTTTTTGTAGACCGCGATTGCCGCCGCATTACCTTCGAGCACTGTCAATGATACTCGCTGGATTCCCAGAGCCTCAAATGCATATCCAATGGCGAATTTTGACGCTTCCGTTCCATACCCTTTGCACCAGAAGTTGGGGTAGGTGGAGATCCCAAACATCCCATCCCTGTTCTTGGGCTCGGACACCTTTATACTGCATTGTCCCACAAACCTTCCCGTATTCTTTTCGATGATCGAGAACCATATCGTCGAACCCTCTGCTTGCGTCCTCAGAAATTCTTTGTACTTTGTTGGATGAGGTATGTTTGGCTCTAAGTTGACGAACCGCGCGACGCGAAGATCGTTGCGCATGGCGTACAAATGTTCAACGTCCTCGTCTTGGAGACCACGGAAGAGAAGACGATCAGAGGTAAACATGGTATGTAGGTCGATTGCAGTGTTCGGCTGCATTAGACAACTAGATCCCACAACCGTTCCGGGCTGCTATCACAGACAAGACTGGATTACGCTACCGCGGCGTCAACGAAGCCAAGGTATGTATCCCGATCGTATTCTGATCTCACATAGCGGCAAGTGAACTCGGAAGCAGACGATCTTTGTCTCTGTGCATCGCTGCCCATTCGTCGTCGAGTATACCCATTTGTATCATATCCTCCCAGTGACCTTCAACCCAATTGCAACGTCTTTTCCGACCCTCCTCCTTGAATCCACTTTCCAAAGTCAGCATAAGCATAAGTTTGGTCGTGGCCGCTACGCTCACAGTCTCTTGTAAAGGAGGATTGCCGCTTTGTTCCCTTCAAAGACCCCCAGCGAGACTCTTTGAACGCCCAACGCCTCGAAAGCATATCCGACCACAAATTTTGAGGTTTCCGTCCCATAGCCTTTCCCCCAAAACTTGGGATGCAATGCAATGCCAAAGAAACCATCCCTGTTCTTGGGCTCTTGAATCATGATGCTGCATTGTCCTACAAACTCCCCCGTCTCTCGTAGAATGAGGGTCAAGTACAGTGTGCATGCTTCTGCCCACTTCTTCAGGTCTTCTTTATATTTTGTTGGGCGAGGTACAATGGGTTCGTTCGTAATGAAACGTTGTACTTTTGCGTCGTTGTGTAGTGCGATGAGCTTGTCAGCATCGTCCTCTTCAAAACCACGGAGAAAGAGGCGATCGGTTGTAAACATGAGAAGCTTTCAAGGCGATCGAGACGGTTTCTGAGAGTTTCAACAACGGTCGCATTTATAGCCGCATCAGGTGGTCATGGCCGAATCCAAAGGGGGATCTTACTGTTATGTAAGTTGTACTGCGCCGCAGCGACGGTATCATCGTTGATGAAAATTGGCAGGTACTGGGAGGAACTCATATGGGTTTAGGTCAGCACGGGGATCAGAGAAACAATGGAATGATGTATTTTTGGAGATGTGCATGCTCCGTACCATATCAATGATCATGGGCAACCATGAGAGAGCATGCGGAGAACCAGGATACGTGTGTGGCGTCCCGAGACAATACATTTATGCATCGTCTTCCTCCTCAGCCTCGCCCTCAGCCTCGTCTTCTTCGTCCTCGTCTTCTTCGTCCACCGCAGCTTCAACAACAGCAGTTGCGATTCGGTCCAGGTCGCGCTGACCGTCCTGGCTAATTCTCCGGCCGCCGTTATCTGTTTGCTCGAGGACACCGATCTTTTCCAGGGCTTGGCAGACCTTGCGTTGGACGGAAGCGGAAGCGTCGGCGTGATGCGAGGGACGGTTGCCACGTCTATTGCGGCCACCATGAAGTCTTGCAAGTTTCCCAATGCCAACATCTTTACGAAGATAAATGTGCCGTGCGATGGCAGCTATCGATCGAGGCTGAGCGGGGAATATTTCGAGGTGTTTTGGGATGATTACCTGCACGAACGTAAAACCAGTCTGGGTCATAAGGTGCAAGCTCTTTGAATGCGCCTGTTTTGACGAGATCGACCCATGTTGGCACCTCGAGCTTGCCGGAGCGCTTGAGATGGGATGCGTATGCTGAGATGAAGGCCTCTGCGCTGATCAAGGAGAGGGTGGGGGTGAGTGTTGAGAGGAGAAGACAAGTTTGAAAGCGCACCTAATGTCTCTGACGCCTGGCATGATGGAGAAGAGATACGCGTAGTGTCGAGCACGGCGGGTGTGTGTACGAGGGAATTAGAGTTTAGTTCGGAGTTTGAATTCAGCCACTGTCTGTGCAGTTTATGATTAGTCAGCGGCATGTTACACAGCGTAACGATGAGTAGAATAGGTCGACTATGACTTGATCGGATGTTGCTTCATTTCGTCGGCTGAATTTGTGACCATCACTTGGTCCGATGACATGACGGCCAGTTTGATACATTCTCTGCCTCCAGAGTTGCTCATCGAGATATTCGTCTCTTCGTCTCGCTCTGGTGCTCCCTTGACACCCCTCGTCCTATGTGCAGTCTGCAAGCTCTGGAGGGATGTCTGTCTCACCTCTCCCAGAGCATGGCAGCTCATCATCGTCGATAATTCCTCCCGCTTCATCTCTTCCATAAAGACTCAGGCAGAGCTGTGGATCGCCCGCTCAGTTCCCCTTCCCTTCAATGTCGATGTCGAACTCGCCGACTTTGAACGCCTTCTTCCAATCATGTCGTGTTTTCTTCCTCATCTATCGCGCTGGATGGACTGCAGGATCTCATTTCAGGGACGCACTACCCACACCAGACTGTCCGATCTCACTCTCGCCGCCCCTCGTCGCGTCCTTCACCATCTCGACGTCCGTCTCAAGGCTCCCTTCGACGCCGACGCCGACGATGACGATAACATCTTCTTCTCATGCGGAACAAAGACATTCCGACATGTATCCATGAAGATAACAGCCTCTAGTCTTCCCTCTCCAGAGCTTATCAACCCACTTCATTTCACCTCTCTCGACATCACAGAGACCTCCTTCGCACACACCGTCCGTTCCCCGCAGCTGCTCACTTTCCTTGCTCGCTGTCCCAATCTCGAGCACTTTTACTTGCATGGCGTGTCTGAGGAGGGCGTCCTGTCTGCTTCCCCACTCGTCGTTACGCTCCCACGATTGCACACCTTCTTGTTAGATCTCGTCTGCATCCAGCGCAGCGTGCTCTCACACTTGCACCTTCCCGCACTCAGAGAACTCCATCTTCGTCACTTGAACATGGATGTCTCTCTGGATGGTTACCACCTGGAGGAACACGGCGACAGCGACGACGAAGCCCACGACTTTTCCCAGTCCCCCTGGAGCGATCACCACACCGGCATGGGTCTTCGGAAGCTCATCCAACGCTCCCATCCTCCCCTCGAGATTCTCGACATGGACCTTTCAGATATGCGCACAAAGGACTTTAGATGGGTATTCGATAGACTCCCACACTTGAAGCAGTTCTCCATCGTCGGATCAGACATGTCCAACGAGGTCGTGCAGCTCTTCAAACCCGAACCCTTGCTGACAGTCCCCGGGTCCGGCGATGCCCATTGCCGAGTTCGTCTTCCACAGCTGACGACGCTCAAGCTGTTTGGTTGTCAGCAATTGTCAGGGGATGCGCTGGTAGAGGCGCTCAGCGCGCGGGTCACTTACACAGACGCGGCAACGCCCAACGACACGCTGGCAAATGTCATCGTGTCTGGATGCCACAACTTTACGGCCGGTCACGGCATTCAGCTTTCTTGGTACCTCCACAACCGTTTACACTTCTCGTAGTGGTCGGACTCTTTCGCTTGCGTCATGTCCTATTGTTATCTGTATTCGTCGTCGTCGTTATTGTATCATATGTATCATTGTATATATGTACGTCGCAAACTTGCTCTCGCACTCGCACTTCACGTTGCTTTCCAGATTGTTGTCCATTAACAAAGTGGTCACCGACCATGTGCTGCATACTGTAAATAAAGCCAATACCAACTCAAGAAGGCCGAACGCGCATCGTGCCATTATCGCCTCCCAGCTTCACGGGAAACGTCTCGCCCAGTCCCTGCCGAAGTGCCGATTCACGCTGGAGATGCCGGACATCCGCAACGTGACGGTGATCGCCCTGCCAAACACCGTCCTCACCGCGTTCACCCCAGTGGAAAGTATGGAACGTGTCCACCTCGTAGCCTTCAGCCCATTTCTGCCTCACAAATGATGCATTGAACGGAGGTTGATATATCCACCACTGCCACGTTCAAAACGCGATTCGTCATTCGATGGGGGGGAAAAAGGAAAGGAGGCATATCACGTACGTGGTCCACGAACTGGATCGGTTCTCCGGGAGGAATGACGAGATGAACCGTCGTTGGGGTGGCAATCTCCAGGAAGCAATTGGTCTCGAGAAAGAGCGCCAAGACGTCCATGAATACCCCGCGATGACGGCCCGGGATATACAGCGTGTCCGCGGATCCACCGATAAGCCTCGTCTGCCCATCGGTGAGTTGAGCGAGGTGATCGCGCATGTCCGCGGGCACCTTGCGAAATGCGTTCATGCATACAGACACGCCAACGTGGGGATCACTGGTATGGAGATAGTCAATGGAAATGGCACATGGGGTTTCGAGTTATCGGTACATGACTTACCCCCACCTAGAATTCAAGAGACAGCCAATTCAGTCGTGCGAGGTTTTGAGCTTGTTGTGACTTACCACCAATCAGGACCCCACCCCCTCCATGTTTCTGTGAGATTGATAGACGTATCGGGAGAGATCATCGCAGGCGGGGCATGCCGGCTTATGTTCAGTCCGGGTTCTGTGTAGTCTCCAAGGGCCGGATTTGGAACAACTTGTCCCCAAGGAGAATGATACCAAAACAAGCTTTGATTGAACTGTTGAAGTCGAGGAACGTTGAGGAGCGTATCAAAAGGCACCCAAAGATAACCATCATAACAGTCATATTCACGCAGAGCTGTGTAGAGCATGTGGTGGGCCATCTTTGTCAATGATAAGCAGTTGCGCGCTTCCGCATAAGTCACTGCACACTCACCCGCCCTGCCATTTTATAGAAAAGAGGATCACTGAGATCCTCTTTCGATTGGAACGAGTCAACGAGGACATCATAAGAATGAGCAAACCCTTTATCTTCGCGAGTTGCAGGTCCGATATAAACGATCTGTTTCAGTCATCGTAAGGACAGATTCCAATGTGCTGAATCGTGACAGCTACTCGCGTTCGGGAAATAATCGGCATACACTTCTCTATGAAAGTCCAGGTTGGAAGCATACCGAGGATGACTGAAAAACACGACGAGGAGAATGTTGCTAAAATGAGTATAATTGGCGATTGTCTGCGCGTGAGTTAGAGTCGATGGTTCCGGCACACGGCAGCTGGAAAGATCCTTGGATAGACCAGATGTATTTCTCCATGTGGAAGATAATTCCGAGGACCTACTCCCGGAGCTTTGGGATACGACAACGACAACGTGTCCCAATGCCACCAAGGATATCATTGCAGCTGCGAAATATCGACGACCCTGTGTCCATACATGAACACAAATGGAATCCCACCGTCGGGATGAAGGGCTTACCGAGACTGAGAAATCTTGCCGTTGTTCGTCCGTGTGTTGCCCACAAAGGATAAAAATGAAAATGCCAGATCCCAGAATGGCAATCAGACAACCGAGAAACCCGGAATACGGACTTTCGTTGAACTTCCACGTATCAACGGTAATCAAAAAGGTTGACGCCAGGGTGGCAAGAATCCCTAGACTGACCGCACCATACTCTGAGGAATATAAAATTGTTGTAACATTGGAGAACGAGGAGTCACTAGTCACTCACGATGGATGATCAATGTTGCCAGGATGCTTTTCGCAGCCTCGATCAAAGGCAGTGCTTGAAGTGCAGTTGTATAATAATCATGAGGTGGGTACGAGATTCCATGCGATGGGCGCAATAGAAACAATAAGGAATGTACGAGGCACGATTGGGCAAATATTACAGTATTGATGAGATGAACAGATGACGAGGGGTAGAGTCCATAAACCTGGTTGCTCATGCAGTTAGATAGATATCCTGTATGCAGTAATGAACTACGAACCACGTCGGCGAGAGCGATCCAGATTGCATTACAGAGAGCGAACGCGAGTAAAAGATCGTAAGGCGGGAGCGCAGAGTCGACAAGTGCATCCTTATGGATCACTTAGCTGATACTACGCAGTCAAGCTTTCACAGTTGGCTTACCCTAGCAATGAAGAATCCTGCAAACTGAAACCATAATGAGCTGTCATTTTACAGCAACATGCATTCGGGACATATCACGAACTTGGAGAACAGCCGCATGCCAGAAAGAGGAAGGGAAGTGTCTCCGAGGAATAATTTGGAAGATGGCGAGGATGCCCAGAACTGTCACAGGGAAAGTAAGGTATAGCGTAAAGGGGTCGACGAACTCCCGAGTCCTGAGATCCTATGAGAGCGGAAATATTCTGCGTCACTGCATCCGCGAAACCTGGCCAGCACACATACGGTATAAGCCTGAAGAGCATAGACAAACCCCACGACGAGAATAGGCAGGGCCGATCGCACGCTTCCGAGCGCTAAAGTGACTGTGTGTTGAGGATATGGTTCTCGCCAGTTAAAATAGCTCCCGGAGACCGAAAACTCTGCTTGTGCGTGCTCCTGAAAGGGTATGTTGCACGTTTCGGTGTGTGTTTCAGAGATAAAATTTGACAAGGAGGGTACAGCTTGGAGCTGCCGGCAAAGGAACCACATGGACAGTGAAAGCACCAACTTGATGAGGTCACTTGCAGCAAAATCAAGGTAGTCCTGGTGTGCTTGAGGTTGTCGCCGTTCATCCCTTCTTATATTCTCTGCCAGCATCCACAAAACCAGGAAGGTGACCTGGAACCGTAACTTGGAGCGCTGCCACCCGTAAGAGCAATTTGCACCTACCACCAATACCACCCCTTGCCACGAGAACGCACGAGGAGCAGAATTGCTAACTAACATTGACGGTCGGTGGAGTCTCCGTTCTTGAACTTCAAGTTGGTTACATAATGAAGAGCTCGCAACATCATGGGCGCCTCTTTCAAGTTGGGGCTTCGCGCAAAAGACAATGAAATGCTTGAGGTCATGGCACTCGTGTTCAAATTCATGATATTGGTACAATTGTCAAGTACTAGACTAGATCTCTCCCTCTTACACGCTCTTAATAGTGCACCTGTGCACCGTTCACCCCGTTAGTGCCATTGACAGCAGTAGCCTTGGTTCCGTTAACGCCGTTGTTTAGTTTGATTTCCGTTGTCACAGATCCTCTCGCATTGCGTGCCACCAGCTCTCTGCGCGCTCGAACACCTTCCCGCAGGCGATCAAGTGCTGGAACAGTCAATTCCCAGGACAAGCACGCATCAGTTACGGACTGTCCATACTTCAACCCAGCTGGTCCACTGGGTGGAATGTCTTGTCGTCCTTCGACAAGGTTAGACTCGAGCATAACACCCATGATACATGTAGACGTGTCCCCGGAGGACAATTGCTCCACCTCGAGGAGAATGAGAGTAAGTTTGAGAAAGAAAAAAGAAAAAGGGCAGACATCCACTCACAATGTTCTCGACAACTTCCGATTGCTTTCGGTGCTGTTTCTGACTGTTTCCGTGGCTACAGTCAATCTGCGTGCAGTGTAAACATCCAAACGGGCTTGATGGGAACTCAAGCGAGCCTTACCATGATCTTGCAGGGCAGTCCTGCCTTTTCGAGCTTTTCGTAGCAATCCCGCACGTATTCTGCGGCATAGTTTGGACCCTTTGATCCACCCCGAAGAATGACGTGGACATCGGGATTCCCCTGCTCGACCTAAGTATGACCAGGGATAAAAGACGTATAGAGACTTGCCTCCGTTTCTATTATGCTGCTCAACCCCTCCTTTCCAACACTGAGGAACACATGACCACTTCGAGCGGCTCTGCAGGCATCAACCGCAATCCCAACCGAGCCATCTGTGGAATTTTTGAAACCGGTTGGCATGGATAGCGCCGAGGTCAACTCTCGGTGAACTTGTGACTCGGTCGTTCGGGCACCGATCGCCCCCCAGGTGACCAGATCCGCTGTGTACTGAGGCGAGATGGTGTCCAAAAACTCACAACCAGCCGGTAAACCCAGCTTGGCAATGTCGAGAAGTAACTTGCGGGCCATGCGCAGCCCCTTGTTGATTTGGAAACTCGAGTTCATGTCCCTGACAGTGAACGATGTAAGGGGAAAAGAACTATACAGGTTGATAGGCACGGCGTACGGGTCATTGATGAGGCCTTTCCAGCCAAGCGTTGTCCGTGGTTTTTCAAAGTAGACACGCATGACGATGTGTAGATCATCTCTGGCGCTATCTGCGTACTGCTTGAGAAGCTTTGCATACTCGATTGCGGCATCGACGTTGTGAACAGAGCATGGGCTAGATGTATCGCATGAGTGATGGGACTAACTGGATTGCGTGGAAGGGGACCTACCCAACCACAACCATCAAGCGGTCATCGTTTCCATGTAGAATATTCTCACTTGCGCGACGTCCCTCTAGGACGGTGTTCGCGGCGAGGAATGTCCTGATCCAATGTCACGGTGTGTGAGGAAGAAGGAGAACGTCGGTACTGACAATGGTAGGTCCTCCTGTAATATCTGAGGGGGGATCAAAGGCCGAGTTGCCTTGACGCGATGGTTTTCGAGCCGTTGAAGAGCATCTTTGTACGGGAGGGCCATAGTGAGGTCCACTGGTGAAGAACCGATCTGTTGAAGACGAAACAGTGAACAAGAGTCTGATGGTACATACTTTATATGTTTTCTGGAAATAGACGGTGTCAATACCGTATTCTGGGGTTCGTTGGAGTACTTGAGAAAGTTTGCTGGATGAAACCCCTCCGAGTCATCGCATCAAGTCGCCCATCTCGTTCCACGCCACGATCGGCAAAATAAGCACGTGGTTCAAGTTTCTTCTCGTTTCTCGACTTTGCCAACTCGTCCCCTTGTTCAGCATGGATTTCTCACAGCTCAACGCTGCGGAACAGGCCCACATGACAAAGGTCATCGAAAGGAAACAGGTATGAGACAAGAATATGTTGTTCTCGCCTCCACTCATCGGTTCGGTCAGATGCAAGACTTTATGCGTCTTTATTCCGGCCTCGTAGAGAGATGTTTCAATTCATGTTGCAACGACTTCACCAGCAAAGCGCTCTCCTCCAAAGAGGTGTTGCGGTATCCTCACCATCCCGTAATTTGACCTAACGCAGCCTGTAGGAACAATGTGTCCTCAACTGTGCGGACAAGTTCTTAAAACATTCTGAACGTGTGGGCCAACGCTTTGCGGAGCTGAATGCCGGTATGCCATCACTTGGACTTGTCTGCCCTGCTCATAGTATTCCCTCAGAGGCAATGGCCCCGCCAAAACCTTGACAGACTCCGCATGGCATCTCCAGAGCACAACAGCTCAGTTCCGATGGTAGCTAAGTTGGTCCCGTGGCGTGGTGAGACACCCATGAACCGTGCGCTCATGTGAGAATGCGTACAGATGTTAGAGTAGCCTCGCTCCCTGTTGGTCCTAATATCATATCGTTCAAACTTCACTAGTCACTCACGAGAAGGCTGCAAGTTTTGGATCGTTCTCCAGGATGCCGCCTAGCATGTCACACCAGGTTCTCGAGACTAACCTGAAGGTTAGTATATTCAGTATTTCTATCGCATTCGTCACCCAGATCCAGGCCGATAGTGGTATATCCGAAATTCCTGTTTTCGACCTTTTGGTCCCATCGAGGAGTGTCTCCGCTGGACAAAACAGGAAGCTGACCTGTGTACGCCGACACGGCCTCTCTTCGGTAATTGCACGCCTCTTGTCGTGTCGCTTTTGATGGGACCTTGTCTACATTAATCTGGGAACGAAGACCTTATCCCATGGGACTCGTCTTTGCCTTCTGCGAAGGGCTGTGACTGTCATGAACCACGGAAGATAGACACCCACCCGAGTTTGGAGGTGTCATCCAACCATGACCATGTTCTCATGTTTCATCTCCCATGGTAACTTTATGTTGTAAAGCTTTACCATATTTCTACCCGATATCAAGTTGTGTAGTCCAAGCAGTACGAGGGAGAAAGTTGACCATTCGCCTTTAGTACACCACTCTTTCACCACAGCGAAAAATGGTATTGGTGGACTACTAACGGGTCTGTCATTCCAGATCCCGGCGTGTTCACACTTCATCTGAGTCCGAGCCCGATATGATATCTTCAAATGAACGGTCGCCTAAATATAGGGTCAGTCTGCGGCCCCGACCCCTTTCCCATTGACCACTCGTCACTCTCGTCGCACGAGTACTTCTCCCTCTGAACCCTCCCGAAATGGCACCCCAGCACCCACTCATCGACAGACCCGCGCCGTCATTCTCGATCCCGGATTCTAACGGCGAGCTGTTTCAATTCCCCCCTGAGAAGGGGGGCAAGCGTATCCAGAAACCGATCGCACTGTTCTTCTATCCCGAGTCCGGTAGGCTGTGTTCCATGGGATCCCACCTCTTCATCTCGCGGTAGTCTCATGTGCTTCCCGACACACAGGCACCTATGGTTGCACCCGTGAGGCCTGTCACTTTCGTGATGCCCTAGTTGGTATGTGATTTCTCATCCCGATAAATAGTCATGCTCTGACCACGGTCCGCGTACCAGAAAACGAGATATATAAGCGTTCCGACGTTCTGGTCGTCGGCATTAGTTCTGATCCAGTGGAGAAGCAAAACGCATTTGTTGAAAAGCACGAGCTCTCTGTGAGATTTCTCCTCAAAAGGCACGTCACGATAAGATGACGCTCATCGGCCTCCCAGTATCCTGTCTTGAGCGATACAGATCAAGTTGCACACAAGGCGTACCAAATCGGACGGGGGATGTTGGGATTAACTGATGCTCGTATCACGTTCGTCATCGATCGCAATGGTATCGTCAAGTAAGCCTTTTTTCGGCCTACTCGCACCTGCTCATGTGCAAGGTCATCGCCAGAGGTGTACTGAACGCTTCGCTGAGTTTCGGCGGTCATGCAAAGTTCGTTGCTAAGGAGCTCGAGAAAATGCAGGATTCTGATGCCACGGAGGCCGGAGTTGATCAGGGGAATGGGACGCCTTCTGTGGATCCCTCTGAAGCAGAAGAGAGGGATGAGCTGGCTCGAGCTGCACAAGCGGTTTGCGCTTGATGTGTCTCCCACCGTCTCCTTAGTGAATTGTCAGATGAGTCCCTGTCAGTGTTATCAATCATCATCGATACGTCTCATCAGGGCCCTGTATTACGTTCCAAGGTTTGATGTATGTTTTCTTGGTACAGAGATACGCTTTGTTACTAGTTTGTAAAAATGTGTTCATCTCCCAGGTTTCTTGATATATTTACCCCATGGGTGTTCCCGGAGTGCACCGGTCCGGCATGAATTTACAACCTTCACGTGACCGCGTAGTTGCCTCGTGTCTGTTCGAAATCGACGGTCAAGCACAAAGAAAATTAGTTTGTTCTTGCGTTCGCCCTCGTCGTCGTCAACGTTCCCGACGTGTCTTTGGTCGTCGTGTCGCCTTCTAGCACCTCTTCGCTCTAATCCGCCCCATCTTCTGTCCGCGTAAGTCAAGTTCAACTCTGCAGATCAATGGTTCCTTCGACAGTTTCCCGTACGATATCACCAACACATGGCGAGCATCGCATTTCACCACCCCACACACCCCCATCTACCGCTCTCGACGCGCCAAAGAACAACCGCCAATCGTCTACTTCTCCATCGGATGACTCCTCTATCATCGAGCTCTCGTTCGACTACGAACTTGACTCTGCAGGTAACTATGTCCGCATCTCAAAAGGTTCATCTCGTTCCAATCAATCGACTCCGCCCACCCCACACGAGATTCTGCTCGATGGCCCTCTTGCACATAAACCATCGTCATCACCCCCTGGAACCTCAGCTCACATGCCTTCGCATTCCCATGTCAAACCACTTTCACCGACATCCTTCAACTCTCCTGATCATCCTCGTCGCAACTCCCTCTCGCGTTCCGAAAGTCATCCTTCACAACACAGCGCCTTTCCAGACCAACTTCAACATCGTCTCAACTCTCTAACCTCCGTAAACTCCGCACGGTCCTTCCACCGTGCAATGTCTGGTCCAGCCGCACTTACACCGGCTGCCCAATCTGCCCTTCGGGCTCCCGCCTCCAACGGTCTGCGTGGAACCGGTCGTAAACTTGGCCGGCCACAGCGCATACCTCTCGACGAGCATCGAGATTCCCAACAGGTTGATGAACGAGATGATATCATGCTTCGCGCACGTGGCGATTGGGACATACATCTTCAAGAAGATAAGGAGAATTTGATTACATCTTCGGACGGCACAGACGGCGTTTCATCCGATGGCGGTGCTGCACGACGAACATCGCCCAGACTAGTTAGTCGATCTGCTTCACTGAGCCAGGTCGATGGGCGCGCGACTTCTGGCCTACCCCCGCGCGCCTATGTTTCCTCCTTATCGAGTACTGGTGGTCTGTCACGTCCTCCACTGCAGCCTGGGCGACAGATCATGCCAGGACCTAACCGGGCTGGTCGTGTTTTGATGGGTGCGAAATATGGTGCCGGTGCTGGCGGATTTGATAAAATCAATGAATACGAAGGAAGCGAGAGTGAAGTTCCCTATGACTACCTGGGCGAGGAGACTGATACGGGTTTGTGCTTGTCTTGAAATGGAGGTATGATATGCTAAATATGCATGTTAATAGGCGGCGAGGAGCCACAGCCCGTGAATGGCCCGCTTCGACATCGAAATTACGCTCCCCCTGTTACACAATCAAGTAGTACGCGTCCACGGCGATCCGCAAGCCTGAGCGATGCCTCCGGTGGTATGTTCCGAGCCATCTCTCAACTCTGTATCTCAGACCCCCTCCAGCTGAAGAGCGATACTCTCCTGGGGGTCATTCAGCTCTGCCGACCACTCACAATCAATATTCTTCAAGACCGGGATCGAGCCTTGGACTGAATCCTGCTCGTGCACTACGTGCACCGATGGAGCAAGAAGGTGTGTCTAGTCAACTGCCAAAATCCCCAGACTGGTCCACTTACAAGTTATGTAGAACACGCTGCCGAGTATCCTCGCCACTCACCGTCCCCGACACACATGTCGCATGCACAGTTTCGCTCGCAGGTTCAGACTCACCGTAGACGCGACTCCGACACCGTCCGCACACTCGGCTTGGACTCACTTCCTGCCGGATCTCCAACTGCTGTCGAACACCTCCCAGCACGCTTGTCCCCGAAAGGCAGGGTTGTATCGTCGCTACAACAACAACAGCCGTTTCCTGTCATTCAAATACAGCCCTCGCAACCTCAACCACAAGGGCAAGGATACCATCGACGCAGTCCGACTGCGCCAGAACCACCGACAATAG
>JBBPJP010000130.1:0-50614 GCA_038088775.1 Boletus barrowsii
CGAGCGAGGGCAAGAGCTCGGCAGAAAGATCAAGGTGATAGTCGAAGGACCGTATGGTATGCATCTACAAGTTCGCCTCGTTCTACGTTCGTACTGAGCTGTCTATAGGTGGTGTTTGTAACACTGTCATCCCAAGCTACTCCGGGGCCATGTTCGTTGTCGGCGGAAGTGGTGTGACGTTTGCGCTATCTGCAGTCCAAGATATCGTCCGGTCTGGCGAATCAAGCAATGTTATGAATATAGACGTCATTTGGTGCATCGCTGACCCTGGTTCGCTCATCTTTGTTACTGCCTTTCCGTACTACTCATGGAGTTTTTTTCTAGCGTCTCTAACCCCCATGCTCCCTCTTTTCATGGCGCTCATTTCCCAGAGTGCCGCAGCTCGTCTACGCATCAAAGTATTCTACACGCGCGCGCCCAGCAAATCGTTTGATGGACTATACCTCCCTCCGGGTGTCACCCTCGTCCCTGGCCGCCCCACGTTCGTCAAACACCTCGACAACCTCGTCAATACCACGCTCGGCGGTGGTGGCCGCAGCGGTGTATTTGTCGGTGTCTGTGGCCCCGTCACACTCGCCCGGAGCGTTTGCGACACCGTGCGGTGCTTCGATCCAAGCCTCAAGAAAGCCGTGGGAGGTGTCGAGTTGCACGAGGAGTAAGTACACTTTCGATCGTCTGACCCCTGATCGACCCTTGATGACTGAACCTGTCCGTCGTTGACATTTGTCTAGGGTATTCGGGTGGTAAAATTTGAAACGCGACAACGCCGTTTTTCCCCTTTTGACTTGATGAATGGAGCGCTGAGCGCTGGCCGTCCATCTACAATTTCTTTTCTTTGTTTTGTTTTCACCCATTCTTCCTTTCTTTCGCGCTGGCGTGTACAGTCGGAATTGAGTTCCGGATGTGCTAAAACGTGTACATGTAACGACAGGCGCTCCGACGCCTGGACGATCGATGTGGATGTTGAATACAAGAAACAGGGCGCGGGTTGGACGTGCCTACCAGGTGTTGCACGTTCCTAGCCATAAGGCTCCCCGCTGCCATAGTGACGTGACACAGTCTTGGAAAAAAAAAGGGCGATTCAGATGCGTGTGTATGTAGTAGTAGAAGTCGTTCCTGTTTGTACGATAATGAAACCCTCGCTTGCGCAGTTTGATCCCTGTCCGCCGGCAGCGCATGTGCAGCAAGTATTTAAACCAACGTCAATAAATTGTCCGTCACGATAGTCGTCCCAGAAACAAGACCATCCCGAACCAGACATCAGATCTAGGCACCTTCCAGACCTGAGACGAGAAACGACAATAACTAGGAATGCATCGCGATGCGTCGACAGGAGAACACGTTGCGAAACAATGAGACAGCGCGCCAAGACGACGGCCATCTCACCACGGATAACGATAACGATTCGACTTTTTATGATACACGGTCCATTCATCGTCAAAATGCCTAGATGAGAGCAACGCGGCGCGATCACCATAGAAATAGAAACTCCCCGTGGTGCTCTACACACGTCAATCAAACGGGACGGGCCGTATCCCAGGCCCTTCAATCGCCCGAGGTCGAGCCCCCTCTGCCTGCGCAGCGGCGAACGCGCTCGGTACAGGTATACCGCAACAATCCCCCCAGCCTTCATGTACGTGGCCCCGGGGTGTCCCGCTTGCCTCGAAAGAGGTCGGAGGGGGTCTGCCCGTGTACGCAAGGATGGACCCAAAGAAGAAATGTTGCGCGACGGGGAGTTTTCCGAGGACTTCCGCCTTGTACATCTTGATCATGCCCATATTGATCTTGTCCCACGTTTTTACCTAGTCAACATGCGGAATTGGATCGCGTGGTGACGAGGGGGGGACATTATATCACGTACCGCGGATATATCGTCGAGCATCGGAGAATGCCATCGAAGAGACGGCGTCTTGATCTAGTCGGCTGGCGAGTCCGAGTTTGGATCAACCCAACAAGGATGGCGTACGCACCGAATTGATAAATTGTATGCAAGCAAAGTACATGTAATCGACCGCGAGTTCGTCGACGAGCTCAGGAACGTGAATCGCCCTGGGTGAGAAGTGGCCCGGAACACGTTTCTTGTCAGGTCCAGTTCTTATCATCAACTGGGCAGAACCGAACAAGAATGGCAAGAAATGGTAGTCGTCGAGTCCCCATACGCCGTGGGATCCTGCGGGTTCCAGCCAGTACGTAGACTGGAGAACGCGCATGACTTTGATGTACCTTGAAAATGCTGAGTCCGAAGCATCAGATGTGATAGTCATGTGCACCAACCTCCAGAACACGCGGATGACGAGCGCCTTGTAATCACGCTCATCGACTACGTCGAGTTGTCTCAAACAGTACCTAGAGGACTCCTCTATGACAACATGCAACGAGGAGAGTAGCACAACGTACAGCCAGCATAGAAAATTAAGTTCCATCCCACTTCCATAATCGATGCGTTCGCGATTACCCCACGCATTGACAAAGTATACTTGCAGCTCAGGGATCGCAGTTTCAGGTACGCCAAGTTCGGCATGGAGGGTAGGCGCTTGCTAGACAAGTCTGTCGCCTCAAGTACTCCAAAGAACGGTGGAGAAACCAATTCACCTCTTCTACCTTGTCACAGAATGTTCTGAAAGCGGGATTCCCGAAGCGTGACGCCTTGTTGTCGATCGGAGGCGATTGTCTAGCGATGGTTTCGACTTTCTCTAATATGTTGAGAAGAGGAGCGATCCTCTACTCTTGCGCAGCATGACGAGCTTCAACAGCCAACTTGAAGATGAACACAAGATAAACGCACAGTAACATCCACGTCCGCGGCGAGCTTAACATCAATGACTGATTCGTTTAGGTGTTCGATGAACGTCACGATGTCAGCGTGAGTCTGGGAGTTTTGAAAATCCTCTAGTTGACTACGAGATAGAATGTGTTTGGTCGGTACTTTGAATGTCATCGTGGTCGTTGATCAAGTCGCTTACTAACACTACCTCAAACCCTAATGTAGAAGTGCCCTAGGTCACCTATGGCATTCGGGATGGTAGGGTCCCAATGTATCTATTTCTTTCGCCCCGATGTTTTCCCCTTGCCCTTGGAAAACGACTTGCCCTCAAATCCCGGTCGTGACTTGCCAGTTCCACCTTTCTTCTTCGCATTTCGTCTCTCATTCCGCGTGGCGATGTTGTCTGCTTTCTTCTTTTGTTTGGCGGCCATGGATGCAGTGACCTGCTCCTTCCTCTCCTCCCTGGGCGAGTTATGTGTGGTCGGAGCAAGATGATCAAACGATCGACACGCACCATTTCTTTTTACTGCGTGTTTTCTCCTTCTCTTTCCGTTTTATTGCTTTCTTGAGAAGTCCTTCGCTGTCTTTGACTTTGACGCCATCTATACGAGCTTCAGCTTTTGACCATCGTTCTCGATCTTCCACTGTCTTGCGCTTTTCTTCTGGTAAGGCGGCCAGCTTCTCCTTGTGTGCGGTGAGCTGCGTAAGAGCCTGTGTGGGGTTCGATGCGGTCTTGAATTGAGCAGCTTTTTTGCTCGTTGAACCAGCAAGAGCAGAGAAAGCAACGTTGGTAAGGGCGCCGTCGTGATGACTGGACGGACCGGAAAAAGACGTGCCCGGCACGTCGGTCACCAGCAATTGATTCTAAAAAAAAAGCAAGTCCGACACACGTCGTTGGCAATGAACGACACGTACCCTTGTCGACCCGAGTTTGCTCTTGACGTCCCTCTCTTTCGCTTTCCCCTTGCGCTCGGCTTCCGCCGTGATGCGCTCCCTGGTCTCTTTTCTGCGTTTCTCGCGCAGCGCTGCACGCTGTTGTCGACGTGCCTCGAGGAGCTCGTCTTTATCCCCTGGTTCGTCGTTTTGGGCAGCGGGACGGCGAAGCGCTGCCATGCGTGCGTGCAACTTGTCTTTCAACACCGCTATGCTTTCTACGTGAGGCATCGGCACCATCACGTCGTCGATATCCACACCGTCGTCGTCCATTGCGTCGTCCTCGCCATCATCCGAATCCGAGTCTTCCTCCCCCGGGGGCGACGACGCTTTCCGCTTTCCTTTACGATCCACATCCGCGTGGGTGTTCGACGCCCGTTCGAGAGCTGCTTCGTTCTGGATCTCTAGGATCGACTTTTGTTGTGCTGGATCGAGCTGAGACAATTTTTTTTTTTTTGGCAGCAACACGGTTGGCTTCTTCGACGAGTCACAATGAACGACAAAGCACACCTTGTCGCGTCTGGCTTTCTTGGACGCTTCCTTGACCGCCTGCTTGGTTCTTTTCTGGTTCTGGGTGTGTTTCTGGTATTTACTCGGTACCTGGGATTAGTCCGACCGAGTTGGCCAAAGGACGGGTGTGAAGCGATGAGTGACGCGCGCACGCACCCGAGTGTCCGCATCGTCTTGCTTGACCAAGTAGTATTTTGGTGGTATGAGGCTTAGCAGCGATTCAAAGGTATCATTGTGCGTCTCGATAGATGTACGGAGCACGTCCAAGGAGGTGGGCATCGTCGGTGTAGGCACGATATCACTTTTGAGTCGCACATGAGTAGTCTTATGTAAGCTGACATTTGCGTCTAAGGGTTGTGATCGACTACATAATTCCTGCCATTAATGGTGACCACTGGACATGATGGCCAGGTCGCTTCCTAAAGGTAGACTGGTGACCAGTCCGTCTAAGAGGCAAAAAGTCGACAGCTTCTCCCCTCACAGACGGACTGGTCACCAGTCTATCCTAAAGGTGTGTGGCGGACGCGGATACGCTCAACGAGGCGTTATCGTACTTCTGATATTCGCGTCAGAAACGAAACATGGCAGATGTGGATACATACTCACAGAAATATACGGCGGGCCTCTCTGGCGAGATGCCGACACGTTATACACCTTCCATCCGGACTGTAACTCCTGGGTTCATATCCTGGCCACTGTGAAATTGTTTTCAGGACAATGAACACAGTAATGAAATTTCCATCCGCACCTCACAATCGACCTGAATCCATATTCCTCGAATATCAGGTCATTTGGGGCATCCACTGTGACCCTGTCCTTTCGAATATCAGACTGAACGTGATGGCCAGGACGCTTTCAGAGGGTGGACTTGGTTGTTGCGGACGCGGGACATGTTCAATAACCCGCTGGTCCTGTGGTGTGTAGTATTGCGGCGTCGCCGCATACCCCCGGGATGAATAGGACATGGAACTATCACAAGGGACGCGTTCAAATAGGAAAACTCGATGAACGGAAGGCGACGCACCTGGTTTGATCCAGCGTCATTGTGGTGGAACATGACGTTTCCGGGGTCCATGTATCCATGCTCATTCGACTTCCGGGGATCATAACCTAGCCAGTGTTAGCTTTGTTTCACGACAACGAACACGGTGGTGAAAACCATCGTCCGCACCTGTTGAGCGCAGCGTAGACGCGTGTGCTTCCAACACAAGGGCGTTGACGGCGTCGATAGTAGCTCTGTCCTTTTCGACATCCGTTGTGCGGACACCAGGATCACCAATGACGCTGGAGATAATTGCCGAGACACATTCGGGGTGAGGACTGCCGTTCTTCCACAGCATGAGAGCGCTGCGGTGAAGGAAATCCATGTCTGGAGACGACAAAAGTACGATGGAATATGGAGTTCTGCTCGGCGTCGGGGATGGGATGTTCTCTAAAGTCATGATGGTCAACGGGGTTCACCCCATGTATTTATACCTCGCATACAGGGACCTGTGGAATCAAAGCGTGAAAGAGGGTCTGCGCTTCCTGGACAAAGCGTACGCATTCGGCTATCATCATAAAGCAAGGGGTCCATGCAGTCGGTGGAGGGTTGGTGGAGGGCATAAAAATAGGGTTGGAACTCATCTAGGCCACAGCTTAGGAAACGGATGGACCCGTACCGTCCTTGACGTCGAGCGACTCCTGAACGATCCCATACAACTGCAGCTGTCGTAGGTAGTCGGGAATGAGCGATGCGTGTGGTCACACACGAATCCCCCGTCCCCGCCTACCTCGAAGCTCGCTTGGTCAAAGCGTTTCATCGGCTAGAACGGCGCTCTTTGTTTGTGCGCTGCTATGGCGAAAAGGTCAACACCCCTGTGGATGCACCTACTTTTCCAAACAAGCGTCAACACAGTCACCGACGAGTCGATCATAGTTGGGACCTGCCACTGCTACCTCCAGGGTAGGACAATAACCACTCAATGGAATCTGTACCCCGACGAGATGCATCGTTGACAAGTTGTAGCCTACCATAACCCAGGCGAGCCCTTGAATTCGCGCGAGGGGGGAGAGGGATAACGCCGTTCGAGAGCGGTGCTAGCGCAGGTTTCTGGGATTTCCGTTCGGAGTCAAGATGAGTGCGAGCGTACATCACGGACGTTGACCATCATTGAGAGCCAAATGGTACCCCGAAAACGTCGGAACAAAAATGGAGAAGGCTTCTGGCTTGTTTCCAGAGGAACATGTAACGACCCAACCACTTCGCTACTCGGTAGAGGATCGATGGTTCCGTGCATCTCATAGTTTCGGGCCTGAATTTATGGTACACCCTGTACGAACCATGCCTTACAATACGACGACTAGAGTTTGAATGGATTGCGGCAAGAAAGAGACCCGCGGCGGGAGCGAGCGATCGGTACTGCCGAGCACAGAGACCGCGCTTCGTTCACACCGCATGACGCGGGAGACACGATTGACACCGAATCTCTTTACAGAAAGAGCGTACTCGGTGACAGGGACGCTGTATGAAAACGAGGGAAAACAAGTTGGGCACCGTACAGCGCATACTGTACCACACCGTGAACTTTGATGCCCTTGTAATTTCGCAACTCCAAAAAGACTCGGATAACAATGTGTTGGGGGTTGCTTAGGGTAAATAGACCCATGAAGTGCTGGTATCACTGAACTCGAGTGGACCAGAAATATTATTAGCCCGTCAGTGGACCGTACGAGCCAAGGTAGAAATCGGAAGATCGTTAGGAACCCCGAGGCATTGGCAAGCGTTCATGAATCAAGGTACGTGAACCAAGGGATCTCCGCGGAGACTAACATTCCACGACGGTTGAGTGACGAACTGCCTGCTTACCAGTGACTGGTTGGAAGCATCGCGGTGCCGATGTGATGGAGAGCGTCAAACGGTAGCAAACTTGTCACGATGGTAGAGTAGCGGTAGCAGCCAAGTCTCGACTGAGGTGGGTCCTCATGTAATCACCAGTTCGGCTCGGGCAAGGTACGCCATCGACATATAAAAGCCCTGCAAAAGTAGCCAGAGGAGAGCAAGCATCCAACTCGAGTCAGTACACTGGGCCTGTACGGTACGTACGATTAATTTGATGGCCAACAAGTCCAGTTAGAGATTAGCCTTGATTTAGTGGCTGTGCCCTTGTTTCATTCTTTCCTTGGATGACTATGAGCGACGATGAACCGTCCAACCTCTCTCCTTCACGAAGTCGCGTACGCTCAGCCCCTCATTCCATCCCACCCTTAGGTCCTGGTATCGACGTACTTCCACCCCTTGGTGCAGGAATACCCGCTCGTCGACCACCGACGATCAGTCTTCGCTCCCCTCCAACTTCTCCTCTCCGTACTTCGTTTGTTCCACACCACAGCACTCACTCTCGCACGCGGTCAATCTCTTCTGGACCTTTTATCCCCTCAGTTTCCTCACCTCGTGCTTCCTCTTTTTCTCCCCATGTTCCTTTGCATCCCTTCCCTTCTATGGGTCCTCCCGAGATCCATGTATCGGATGCCGACGTACGTATCCCGCCAGGTCACACCAGACGTCATTCGCGTCTCCACTCCAGGAACCTGTCCATATTCTTTCCGAGACCCCAGGCCACCATTTCAGAGGACGAACGACCTGTAGACGAAGAAGCTCCACTGCCTTCTCCCGATCCGATGCTCATTCCGGCCTCTCAATCTGATGGCATTATTGGCCTCGGTCCACAAGCTGGTCAAGAACTCAACCCTGCATTCACCTTTGGCGGTTTACCGAAATCAAACTCGGAGCCGAACGGTATACGAACCTCGGGTTCTGGAGTTACTGCGAGACGTGGCCATCATCATAAACATTCCATGTCGCACAACTTCTTTTCATTCCTTGAGCCTGGACAGCCGCAGAAGCTGGATACACCGGGTATGGAGCAAAATCTCAATCTGCAATCTGCATCTACGCCCACGCCGCCCACGCCCATCTCTGCATTTGCTCCACACGCAACCACACGAAACCTCATACCGACACCTGAGCCTATTCAACGTTCCGAATCCAAGTCTCCTGCTTCTGTGTCAAATTCGGTATCGTCCTCCCAATCTACCAATGTTGCACTGGAGCGAAAGAACGTCTCTCCTACTGGTACGGCTGCGATAATCACTGCCTTTGCTCAGTTTGCTCTAGGCGCGCTGTTGTGGACACGTGGCCAGAGTATAGGTTCGCTCGCGTGTACAGGATTGGGTTATTGGGTCGTTTTTGACGCCTTGGGTGTCGCCGGCCCTGTTATCATTGCAAGACGAATGGGAGGGAAGATGAATGGGATGTACGGGTGAGGCTCACTCATCCTTCCTCCCGATGTCACTGAGCATATCTCTAGTCTAGCGCGCCGTGGGACAACCCTGCTCTTTGCTCAGTGTGTGTATTTGATGTTCGCTGGTGTCTATGTCGCGAAGGAGGCTGTTGAACATCTACTCTTATCCGCTGGCGGTAACGCACACGGGCATGGTCATAGCGGAAGCGCAGGCGATGGACACCATCATCATTGGGGTGACGAAAACCCCGAGACACTAGGGTGAGTCGTCGAGTGAGCCTCCCCCTCGCCTGAATGTACTCAAACGAGTTTCAGTCTTCGCTTCCCTGTTTTACTCGTCTGTCTAGTCCTCGCCTCGTTAGTAGGCACCTCTGCCGTGTTTGGTCAACACGAGGTCCTGGTCAACAGTACGTTCATCGTTTCACGCTTGTCCCTCAGCTGATTGACCCCTAACAGTAACCAATAAACACATCCCTTCACCCCTTTCTCTCTTACGACCGGCATACCTGGTCTCACCGTCGGCGGAGCGTCGAACGGGTGCTCAGCGGATCCTTCGGAACCCATATGCACTCCCACCAATTCTATTCTGTCTGGCAATCTTGGGTGCCGAGGTGGTTCTAGACGTGTACGTGTAAAAAGTTTATCTTGGCTCATTTGGGTGACCGCGATCATAGGACACACTATGCACCCTTTGATCTTGCGCTTGCTGCGCTGGAAGTGATCGTGACTGCACATGTCGCGTTTGCTGCCTGCGTTGTGCTTGGCGGGGTTTTACTGCAGACGTCGCCGCCGATGATGGTGCCTCCTGCACTGAGTAACGGTGGCCTCGTAGGAGGTCTTCATGTTCCCTTTGGGACGAGCGGTCCTGCTGGGCGAATGGAGACGTTTTGGAGGGTCGTTAGAGAGGTACGTGGAGTCAAGGTATATTTAGTTAAAGGGCTAAACCAAAAAAAAAAAACACTAGATCGAGCGTCACGAGCACGTCGTACATCTACCGGCACCACATGTCTGGCAGGTCGTACCTCCCGGACAGCCCCGATCCATGGACGGGCACACATCTGTTGGCGCGCACGCGCAGTTGAACGGGCATGCTCATTCGCATGACCATGAATCCCATACGCACGCTTATCCGAGCGATCTCACGAAACGCGGTCAGAACGATCTGCGGACGACGACCCCCGCGCTCATTATCACGCTCTCACCGCACGTGCGGTCAACCCTCCCTGATGTGGATGTGTTGGCGTTGACCAAATGGGCACATTCGCGTGTACTCGCGGCGTTTTCAAGGAGTCATTGTGGCAAGGATGGAGAGTGTTCGGAAGTGGAGGTGACTGTAGGCGTCGTGAGGGGCTGATTGCATTGGCAGTCAAGATACCAGGTATATCAGGTTGATCCGGATATTATTTCAATACACTTGTGGGAATCTGTCGATGCCGTGACTCGTAGTGTTACCGGCGCCTACCACCTTGTGGATAAGTACACGTCTTTACATGTCCAAAGTGCACGGTCCTTGGTTTTCTCGTGTTTGCTGCCATTTCTTTCAAGGCTCAATTGAAATGGGTCCTAATTGCAAACCGATCGGGGTCGAACAATTTTCCCTTCCGAGTGTAAAAAAAGTTTGTTTATTTCTCTATCTTGGCCGTTCGAGAACTTTGAATAGAGCCGTTGAAGGTTTTTTTTATGTAGATCGATCATCTCGGTCGATTTACTCGTGCGCAGCAGTGCGATTTACCTATGTCATTCAGTCCATTGGCTTGGCGGGCCAGCGCGGATGAATTTAGGGTGCGGTCACTCGATCCAAGGCCAGAGTGTTGAGGGGCTACTATTGAATGGACGTGACCGAAACTTTCCAGAGGGGCCTACCACCCAAGTATAAAAATGCTCACTCGTCGTGACATCCTCAGGGGCCTCGTCTCGTTTTCTTTCCTCACCCATCTCAACTCATCTTTATCTGCCATGTCCCTTTACGACGATCCCGAGTGGGCTCCCTATCTCGAACACCCTGACAAATTGAAGCTCAGTGGTTCGTTGGCTGTTTCTTGCTCTTGCCATGTGAGCTGATTTTTGTGCATGCAGGAACCGCTGTTGTGACAGGCGGTAACCGCGGCAATGGTAGAGCGTTCACCTGTGCGTACGCCCAGGCAGGCTTGAACGTCGCCATCATTTACAGGTCTGTGCTATCATTTCTCTTACCCTCCCCCTGCCCCTCCTAATCATGCGCCGTCGGCCAGGGCATCCCAGGATGCTCCCGAGGTAGCTAAACGCATCCAGGATGAATTCCCGCACAGCAAAATTGCAGTACGTCTGTTTTCGTCGGATCTATTTTCATATATCATAACATGATCCCTCACAGGCTTATCAATGCGACGTCCGTGATTTCGACAAAGTGCGAGAGACGTTCAAGCGGATCCAATCCGACTTTGAAAGCGACATCACGACCGTCGTTGCCGTCCGTTCTCCATCACCCAGGTTCATTTTCCCTCCTGATTATTATTTCGTTCCAGAACGCGGGTGTATCCACCGTTAAACCTGCATTGCAGTTGTCCCACGACGACTTTGAGAGGATATTCAACACGAATGTCTATGGTGTCTTCAACACCTGCCGTGCCGCCGCCGAGTAGGTGGACCCCTCTTTCTTCTCTGCGTCACACATGTGACCCCACGCATAGGTTGTGGATGAACGAAAATAGGGGGGGATCGATCATCACGATTTCCTCGATGAGCTCGCACATCATCAACGAGGCTGGTCCCAACGAGCCGTTGACGCAGGTGAGTGTTCCCTTGCGGCTCATGCCACCCTCGTAGGTACTTATCGGTTCGGACAGGCGTTCTACAACGCGTCCAAGGCTGCGGTCAGCACGTTGACCAAGGCGCTCGCTGCCGAATGGGCCAAGAAGAACATTCGCGTGAACGCCATCGCGCCTGGCTACGGTAGGCCCTCTATCCATATGCGTTGCGTCGTGGCCTGCTGACGAGCGTGATGGGTGTGTAGTGGAGACGGACCAGACGAAGCACATGGACAAGGAGATCTTGCGTTACCAGCGGAAGAACATTCCCCTCGGCCGGTTTGCACAGGTCGGTCGTTTTTTTTTTTCTTCTGGTTTGGAGAGGCGTTCCTGATCGAGGGTAGCCCAAGGAATTGGTGGGTCAGGCTCTGTACCTGTCGAGCCCGCGCGCGAGTTATGCGCAAGGCAGCGAAATTCTCATCGATGGGTACGTATGACTTGTGCTTTGTCACACGGACGCGCTCATGCTGGCACAGTGGCAAACTCGTGTTTTGAATTAGCACCGCAACGATCGAAAAGTACAGTATTGTGAGGTCGTCGGAGAGCATCGACATGTATTTCTAGCCATGTGTATTTTTAGTGTGTATTTTTAGTGCGTATCTGTGTATTTTTAGGCAATGAACGAGATGATCAAGGAGGAAGGCTTGAACGTTTGGTTTGTTTCCGCGTGTTTGGCCGACCTCCTTGATCCTCATTTCACCCACGATCATTGGATCGATCCATGTTCTGGGTGGGTCAGATCAGTAAATTGCTTTTTGTTCCAGATCGTTGTAGCTACTTGTCTTGATCGAATCATCCTCCCAACGAAGGGAGAGTTTTGGCAGTGAGCATGGTTTTTACCCTGTGATCCCTGTTGTAGCCTCACGAATAAGGTCGCTTGAAAGAGCACACCTTCTGGATGATCCTTCATTGCAGGAATGAATTATTGTCTATTCTGACGTTTACCTTGCTGATGTTACAGATGCCAAAGCATTTCTCTACAGGTATGTACTTGCTCAGGATGCCCTTGCTTGTCGACAAGTCCGAAGCGGTTTTGATGGCTGTACAGGTCTTGTCACGGTTCTGCTTGTCTTATGTTTGTTGCCTGATCTCCGACTCGGATATTCTACTGAGCATCTGTTGGCAATGATTGCCTAGTTCGATCGCTGTCCGGCATTCCATACTATTGCATGGAGCCTACAAAGGGTTCGATGAGCTCCAGTTAGCCCGGATCCATGGAGATGCCTGTCCGAGCTTCATATTCAGTTGATCGCTTACAACAGCCACTTGGGTTAATTGCGACATGAACGTGGTGAAGGTAGAATTTAGACACAATGACTACGTTACTCCTCCTTCTATGGTAGGACTCGGTCCATGGTGAGTCAGAAGAAGCTATTTTTGCCATGCCAACAATTATAAAACGATCCACCAATAGGTGGGATCGCAGAACTGTTCACATGAGAGGCTTCGTTGAATATTCACACCCGAGTGGGGATTCCGTTGCCAAGGGCAAAGTCAGCAGTAGTAAAGAGTCTCTTGACACTCGGGTTCGCGTGACGTCAAACACGATCGGCTAATGGTACTATAACCAACTTTATATCGTACCACTACGTACTTACCGCAAACTCTGAGGGCTGTGAAACATCACTCGATGAGTTGGCTGCGGACGGGTGGCCGCATCAGAAACCTTATCAACCACCATCTTACCCGCGCCTAGTCATCAATCCTGCCTTGCTCTTTTACCCCCTGCCAAGCACGCTGCGTTGCGGCATCCTCAGGCTCTGTACCAAATTGAAGCACATTCGGAAACCCATTGGTCAACTGAGGGTGGTCCGAGAATTCCTCAATTGGAGTTTCAAGATTACCCTTGTCTTCTTTGCACCCAATGTTCTGTGCTTCAGGATGATCCACCATCCCTATGGCGCATCGTCGAGTTACTATATGTACGCTAGTTCGGGGGTGAGCGACTTGTCCAAGTTCCCATCTGTCTACTACGAGGTTAGCACATTTCAAACTGACGCTTATGACAAATGTTTAGGACGGATGGCAACGTAGTGGTCAAGCATACCCAGTTTATCAAAGCTCTTCACCCCAGTACCTTCAAAGCTTCGTACCCGTGAGTAAATAACCGAGTGTGGTCGAGAGCCCCGTTGCCCTAAGTACAACAATTATCAGAGACTCTCTTCCGAGACTGTGCTACGACTATCACAGAGTGGTGCGACAGAAGACACAGACAGATTTGTCGCCACAAGCAATGCGTATTCTTCCAACGAAGACTCGCTCTACCCACCTACAAGTCTCAGTGTGAGAAGCCATCTGTTGGATGGAAAATCCCGTTTTTGCTCAAGCATGGTCAATCTCTTAGGGACGGGCTTGGCGGAAACTAAAAGAGTTGGGAAGGACCACGAAGCGTCAGTTTTCCTTGATTTCGTTTCGCAAGTTCAAATACGTTCGCCCCTGCCATTATAATATCGACGATGATTCAGGCAAGTGCACGTACGTCTTGAATGTCGCGCTGGCCGCTCATTGAGAAGTCTGTTAGCTTTCTTTTCGTAATTTGCTGCCTGTTCGTGCTATCTGAGTATCCGATCTGTTGTGGTCACATTCTGCTCGCTTGGACACATACCCTCCATCGTTGTAGTAGGTTTGCTTTCGATATCGTTCGTTTTTCATCGTCATATGGACATGTAGACTAGCTGTTTCTCTTGGTGAGTGCCTCGAGAATGACCATAAGCACCCGCTTGTTTTTGTCCTCAGGAGGGTCGCAGTCTCCTTGCATGTTGAGAGATGGCCATCGAGTAGACACTAAACCTCTCCGTCAGATTGCCGAAGATTGGATTCCTCGACATGCGGACCTCTACCTTTTTCTTGATATGTGTACAGCGGGACAGTGCTCGGGGTGGCGGTGCTGGGATGGCTCGTGGCGGTGCACGACGGTTTGCATATGCGGGTAGGTTAACATGCTTCCCCGTAGAACAGAGGCCACCGAAGGCTGCAGCTACCAGAAGAGGACGTACGGGAAGTAAGTCTTTTATTATGACTAATGACATTTTGTCGGCTCACGTGCTGATTTGCGATGGTGTGTCAGTCTGGTCTCGACTTTCCGACATTCGCGCAAACGTTATGACCAATTATTAGTCAATGCTTTGCAGCGAAAATCCCCTATTCATGTCTCGGATTTAACCTTTTTGACTACGGTGACTTGTGCCCATCATGTCACGAGGCGACGACGGTGAACCAGCCCTGTCCAACTCTTTCCACGCGATGCTGGAGGACTTGGGGAATACCGAGTATCTCCATGCGGTACTCGACCTGGCCGACGCTCCAACGGCTTCCACGAGTCGGGGAGCGAGAGAACCTCAGCAAGGTCGGAGAAGCAACCGACCTCGCGCGGTATCTTCTTGCGCTCCCGTTAACCTGGATTATTTCGACCCGCGAGGGGTCGGCGCGCTACGACACACTTTGAGTAGGATGTCTACCGCTCCAAGCGATCGAGCGTGGCGCCCAGAAGAAGTTCAGGGTCAGAGACCTCCGATCGACGAGGAGGCCGACGAGGAATTCGACTTCGAGGCGGTTCTGCGAGACATACTCAAGAGGTGCGACTTCATTATCCTGCAAGTGTCCTTTCCGCTTGACCAAAGTTGTGCTTACAGGCGTGATGAGGCTGACATCAAGTCACGCGAGCTCGGCGTGTTGTTCGATCAACTTCGCGTGGTTGGAAAGGGCACATCGTCGTCATTTCAACCCACGCTCGGTTCGCTTTTGAACCCAATGAACATCTTTCGTAACGTTCAGGATCTCCGGCACCCGCACTTGCGCGACATAATCAGTGGTTTCCAGGGTGTCGTTCGCCCTGGTGAAATGCTTCGTAAGTCGTCACTCCATTGAATTGATTTAAAAGTTGAAGATATGATCAGTCGTTCTTGGCCGGCCGGGATCCGGGTGCACTACATTCCTCAAAGTATTGGCCAATCGGCGCGACGAATTCCATGCCGTCGAAGGGGAGGTTTGTTACAACTCATTTTCTCCAGATGACATTCGCCTTCACTACCGTGGGGATGTGCAATACTGCCCCGAGAACGACGTACATTTCCCAACGCTCACCGTCGAACAGACGATTGGCTTTGCCGCAAAGACGCGCGCCCCTCGCGCGCGTGGTCATGGAATGACGCGCAAGGAGTTTTGGATGCACATCACGGAGGTCTTGATGACCTTGTTTGGCTTGCGACACGTAAGAAAAACGCCGGTTGGGGATGCTGCGTTACGAGGAGTCTCCGGAGGGGAGAAGAAGAGAGTATCCATCAGCGAGATGTTGGCCACAAGAAACCTGTTGGCTTGCTGGGACAAGTGCGTCTGGTTCCCTCCTGAACCTTGTGGTGTTTATCACATCTCGAATGCAGCTCGACACGGGGTCTCGACTCCTCCACCGCTGTTGAATACGTGCATGCGTTGCGCATTGCAACCAACCTCGTCAGGGTGGCTACCATTGTTTCCATCTATCAAGCAGGGGAGTCGCTCTACGAGATGTTCGACAAGGTCTGCTTGATCTACGAAGGTCGCATGGTCTACTTTGGTCCAGCCAACGAGGCCAGGCGGTACTTTATCGACATGGGATACGAACCGGCGAACCGGCAAACGACGTCCGACTTTCTGGTTTCCGTAACGGATCCCAATGGGCGCCAGGTCCGGGACGGTATGCTTGGAGTTCCTTCGACGTCGGAAGAATTTGAGCGGTACTACCGGCAATCCTCGATCATGCAGGACAACCTAGAGGACATGGCTTCCTTTCGAGAACAATACGTGGGGAAGGAGGATTTGATATCTGCATATCGTGCAAGTGTCAAGGCGGAGCGTGCGAGACACGTGCAGAAGAAAAGCCCGTACACGATTTCCATTCCCATGCAAATCCGGAGCGTGATGGGCAGAAGGGTTCAGATACAAGCTGGCGCTGTTTCGCTTCTTGTCATTAATACTTGGTGAGAGTCTTTCGCGTTACCTTTTGCCTTTGACCGACGAGGCTACAGCGTATATATACTGCAAGCCATCATTCTCGGGACAACGTTCCTGCAACTGTCGACAAATACCACTGCGTATTACTCTCGTGGCGGGATTCTATTCTTGTCAGTTTTATCTATTCTTTTTTTCTCCTTTCCCGATAATTTTTTTCCAGTGCCATATTCCTACCTGCACTCTTTGCGATGTCAGAAATACCCTCACTCTTTTCGCTAAGACCGATCGTCCAGCGACACTACAAGGCAGCCATGTACCACCCATTCGTGGAAGGGATTGCGCTAACTTTAGCCGATGTGCCGATCACGTTCATCACCCTCCTACTGTACAGCGTCGTGCTATACTTCCTGGTCGGGCTTCAACGCACTGCGGGGCAATTCTTGTACGTAGACACATCCTTCCTTGTGCCTCTGCTGCTTACGTTTGCGGCTACCGTGTTAGCATATTCTTCTTATTCGTGTTCGTCACTTCACTCCTAGGAAAAGCACTGTTTCGCAGCCTAGCGGCAGCGTTTAAGTCAGAGGCACCAGCCCAAGCATTTGCAGGCATTCTGATATTGGTGGTATCTTTGTACAGTCAGTGCTTTTACGCTGGCGGCTCTCACATGCTCATATATTTCAATTAGCTGGGTACATCATACCCCAACCGTCCATGATTGGTGCTTTGAGGTGGATCACCTACATCAACGTAAGTACCCTATCTACCACAATTTCACGTAAGCTGAAAGAGTATACCAGCCGGTCAGATACTCATTCGAATCCCTCATTATAAACGAGTTTCATACCATCAACGGATTCTGCGGGACGCTTGTCCCAAGTGGTCCATTGTATGACTCGTTCTCCGACAGCAACAAAGCGTGTACGGTGGTCGGTTCTCAAACAGGGGACCCATATGTCAGTGGGGATCGTTTCGTGTTTCTTTCGTACGGGTATTTGTACAGCCACCTATGGAGGGTAGGTGACAGTTTTTCTCTTTTTCTGGTTGACCTCATCTCGTACCAGAACTTTGGAATCGTGATCGGCTTTACAATCTTCTTCGTGATGCTCCTCCTCATCTTTACCGAGTTTAACACCAGTCTGGCTGGCGCAACGTCGGTCGTGCTCTTCAAGCGAGGCTCAAACGCTCCTATCGCTCAGCGGTCCTCCGGATCAAATTTGGACGAAGAGAAGACAAAGGTTCCAAGTACTACCAACTCGGAATTAGGTGCACAGAAAGGGAACAAGGAGAAGATCCATGAAGCGTTGGAGGAACAACCGAGGATGAAAAACACGTTTACCTGGCAACACATGAACTACGAGGTCGCAGGGCGACGACTCCTTAACGACGTGTCTGGGTATGTCGCTCCGGGGAAACTCACGGCGCTCATGGGTGAATCTGGTGCAGGCAAGGTATGTGCAAGCAATGGCAGTTCTTGTGGTGTGTTGGGGGTTGATGTTTCTTTTTCAAAGACGACCCTCTTGAACGTGCTGGCTGAACGCACGGAAGTGGGCGTTGTTTCAGGGACCCGTCTCGTGAATGGTCACCCTCTACCGCCCAATTTCCAAGCTCAGACGTGAGCAGCTCGCCCACCCAAGGTTATGCTAAACTGAGACCTATCGGACAGTGGTTACTGTCAACAAACGGACACGCACCTTGCAACGATGACAGTTAGGGAAGCATTACTGTTCTCCGCGAAGCTAAGGCAACCATTTAGCGTTCCAGCGGCCGAGAAAGAAGCCTAGTAAGCTTGTTCTTTTCTCAGAATCACACCCTTACGAAGGTCTGTAGTGTCGATAGGTGCTTGAGGATGTGTGGGTTGGAGGCTTATAAAGACGCAGTGGTTGGCTCGCTTGGCGTCGAAATGCAAAAGAGAACGACTATCGGGGTAGAGCTGGCTGCCAAAGTACGCGCGTCTTCCGGCCGGGCTACAGCCGCTTGCTGATTAACTTCCCCCAGCCAAAGCTGCTCTTGTTCCTAGATGAACCTACTTCTGGATTGGACTCCCAGAGTGCGTGGGCGATCGTCTCGTTTCTGCGGGACCTGGCAGATAGTGGACAAGCAATTCTTTGCACGTGCGTTCATCTTCCTCGTCGCCCAGACGCCATGCTGACGTAGGCCCGCCCAGCATCCACCAGGTCGGCATCCATACTTATCCACTGGACTTTCCTGTGTGCTGACATTAGCTTGCACAGCCCTCCGCTGAGCTTTTTCAGGTCTTTGATCGGCTGCTGCTGCTGCGAGCAGGTGGTGAAGCTGTGTACTTTGGTGATGTGGGGCCCAGCGCGATGACACTCATCCAATATTTCGAAGGGAACGGGTCGCGTCATTGTGGTGCCGAGGAAAACCCGTACGTTTGTTTCGTTTCGATTGGCAATGACGTCCAGAATGACATCTTTGTTTGTTGGACAGGGCTGAGTTCATCCTCGACGTCATTGGCGCTGGGGCAACGGCGACCAGCAAGGTAGATTGGCACCAAATCTGGATCAACTCTCCCGAGTCCACGCTGGTTGACAATGAAATCGACGCCATCGTTTCCCAAAGACGGGACACGTCAGCCGTGACGGCTGCCACCGGTTCCGGGTTCGCGACGCCTTGGACCTATCAAGTATGGGTGCTACTCGTGCGTAATCTCACGCACTATTGGAGAAGCCCGACGTACTTGATGGCCAAGCTGATGCTGAACATCGTTGGCGGTCTGTTCATCGGATTCACCTTTTTCCAACGCAATAACTCTGTTGAGGGCACGCAGAACAAACTGTTTGTGCGTATCCGGTCTCGCATTGTTAACACTGTACTGAAGGCCCATCAGGCTGTGTTCATGGCATTGATTCTGAGTGTACCGCTGGCGAATCAACTTCAGGTCGTCTTTTTGAACCTACGAGACGTGTACGAGATCCGAGAACGTTCCAGCAGAATCTATTCATGGCCAGCGCTCGTCACGTCACAAATCCTGGTCGAACTTCCCTGGAACATCTTGGGAACAACGCTCTTCTTTTTCTGTTGGTACTGGACGGTCGGTTTTCCGACAGACAGGGGTGGATACACCTACCTCTTCCTTGGGGTTCTCTTTCCAATTTATTACACCACCATCGGGCAAGCAGTTGCAGCGATGAGTCCCACGGCAGAGATCGCGGGCATTCTGTTTAGCTTTCTCTTTTCCTTCGTGCTGACCTTTGACGGAGTCGTTCAACCGTTCTCACAACTTGGGTGGTGGCAATGGATGTATAGGATCTCGCCCTACACATACCTCATCGAAGGATTAGTATCCCAAAGTAAGCGATCCCGAATCCAGGATACGTTGACATGTCTTTCTGACCAGCATCTCCGTCCCAGTCCTTTCCGGCCAGCCAGTCCAGTGTTCCACAAAAGAATTTGCAGTCATCCAGCCACCCTCTGGCTACTCGTGCGCATCCTACCTTGATCCATTCGTCTCGAGCGAGGGAGGATACCTCCAAAACCCAGACGCAGGGTCGAACTGTCTGTACTGTTCCGTCAGCACGGCAGATGCGTGGCTCTATCGCACGTTCAACATACGATACACGCATCGGTGGCGGAACGTGGGGTTGTTTTGCGCCTTCATCGTGTTCAACGTGAGTCGAGATGCAAATGCAACGCGCGTTTGTGTGGTGTGCTGACGATGTGATGTGTAGATTTGTGCCATGTTTGCGTTCACCTATGTCTTCCGGATCCGGTCGTATGGAAGGAGTAAAGCCGTCGTCCAGCACGCCGCGTCACGCATGCAACGTATCATGATGCGGTTTAAGAGGACGCCGGGTGAAGAGAAAGAGACGGCGAGCGATCGGGAGATGGACGAAACATGAATGAGACGTCTTGTTCGTGTTACTTGTCGTTGAATAATGTGTATGTTATGTACTGTATTTCCACGAACTGGTCGGGGTAAGGACATGAACGGAGCGTGAGGCACGACACATGGCAAGGGCGTGATCAGGGACTACGACCTTTTTGTCGTTGCCTTCCTATGATACCGTCGGGGCCAGATCATGTCGTATCGACGAGTGGAATATACTTTATATATTGCATGCGGCACCCCTAGGAGAACAGAAGAGCTGTACTCAGAAGAAAGTCAGCAACACCGCCTGATCCCCTTGACCCGTCGATGTACGTCTTCCCAAAGCACCCTGCATACATCCCGATTCGGCAACCATGCCATTCCCTGTCTCTCCCGGACACAAAGATTAAAGTGAGAGGTAGGCATGAGACCAGCGAGGAGGGCGGCAATGGCTGGCACAGATTCTGCTTCGATATACGAGTCAAGAACATGAACGCAGAACGAGCGTGCCGAGGACAATTCAAGGCATAGAAGATGGAGGGATTGTGGTATAACCGCGCGTATCGATAACAAGGGCGATCCAACGCAACGATGGACATGTCTGCAGAAGCTCTAGTCCGTTTGGCGTGATGCCACCTTGCGT
The DNA here is from genome assembly GCA_038088775.1 of Boletus barrowsii. Taxonomy (NCBI): domain Eukaryota; kingdom Fungi; phylum Basidiomycota; class Agaricomycetes; order Boletales; family Boletaceae; genus Boletus; species Boletus barrowsii. The sequence goes on from JBBPJP010000130.1 coordinate 20,678, forward strand.
GTTCCAGCCCCACCCGCAATTCACGTCAAGCACTTCCAAACGAGGCCATGTCGATGCCAGCGTCAACAGCTCGCTGTCCGTCAGGTCCACCTTGCATGCGATATTGAAGTTTATGCGACGGAGATTGGTGAATGTCTTGTACGGCAGTAAGTCCCGAAAGCCAAATGTAGGCCTGTCGACCTCGGGGCCATAGCTACGACCTAAAATGTAATCTTGGTGCAAAGCCACTTTCTGGGCGGAGTGACCAATACCAGAGGTCTGAACACCAGCCAAGAAAGAGGAGAGATCTTGTCTAGAAGGACAGTATCGGATGGACGCAACAAAATGTGTGATGATAGGGAGCTGGATTCGGGAAAGTAGATGCGAAATCGGGTTCAAGAGTTCAGAGTTTAACGTCAATCGTCGCAATCTGGAGAAGATGAGAGATGAAACCTCGTCTGGCGATGTCCTGTTCAACATCAACTCGAGCCAAGTCAATGCAGGCATGCGCGACAGCTGCACAAGAGTGATCAGGTCCAAGGGAATTTGAGGGCAAATAACGATATGAAGGTTTTGCCACTTGCAGATAACAGTGGGGTTGATGTGATTCTTGATTTCTACACCGTGACCCGCTTGGATGATCAGTTTGTTGAGATTTGGGGAGGTTCTGGCAAACGACTTGATAGAATCCTCGGACAAACGTGGGGCGTCATTCACCTCAATGCAGAGGGAGATGAGAGATGGGAAGGGCATGAGCAACAGAAGGGTGGCTCTGTGTATGTAGTCGAAACGCAGGCGGCGGAGGTTCTGAAAAAGTGGTTCAGTTGTGAGAGGTTTCCAGAAGCGTTTGAGGGATTTCCGGCCAAGTCCATGGAGGGTATCTAAACATCGGACGCGACGTGCGTAGCTCCGAAGGATATCCCACTCGATCTGTGTAAGCGGTCTGTAAAACGAATAGACCTTCGTAGAACAGGGAGAAGATATTCACTACCAGTAAAACATATATTGTAATTTAAGAGATTCGTCTCACCTCGCCTGAGAATGATAGACGAGCTGCTTCCGGCAAACACCGCGCAAGCGGAGACAGGTCGGGCAACTCTTCCCAGAGCACATCCAACGTTGGGTCTTTGAATGTGCGACATGTCCTGGCTAGAGCTACGAGATCGGCAGCACGCCCGCTAGGCTGATCGCAGTGACCAAAAATGTGGACGATGATCTCTTGTATTTCAAGTGCATGATGCATCATGAGTCAGACGAGGTCAATATCAATGTTGATGCTAACAATGAACAAATGGCTCGAGACGTCAGTGAGCGAAGCCAGGGGTTCGGACAAAATAATTTAGGCTCAACGACCCTCGGCATCATGATGTTCGGCATACAAACTGGGCAATCACAAACACCTCATCGTACATTCCACGGCCCTCCGGGCAGGACCCGCTAGCTTTGACCTCCAGGCTAAATAAATAGCTCTCAATTACTATGATACGTCCAAGAACGCTACGCACGTCGCAGAGCCTCATCATAGCGAGACAATCGTGTAAGCGGGTGGCGTGGAAAATCATTACATAACAAACGGAAGTTGCGCCCTTGCAACGCGTGCTATGCCCAGCCAACATGAAACGGACGGCCGCTCCACCACATCTCCATTCCTCTCACGCCTCGCGCTCAACCACGGGACGTGCAGACGCGACAGGGTGTTCCTGTCGTTGAGCCTGCGCCGGTCAGTTGGATGTCACTGGTTGCTGGGGTGGCTCACGCCGTCAAGTGGTTCCTCTTGGGTACGTATGTATTTGCTACGGGAAGATTCCACGAGTTGGCTTATGGCGATCGTGGCATGGTAGTGGCCATGGGGAACTAAGCACTCGCCCAAGCAGTCTGTAAGTGTTTATGTATCTCTAAAGAAGTAGCCGGACACCTCAAGGGATGTGCGGTTCATACAGCTCATCATCATCCATGCAAAATGACTACGTTCGTCGAAATGATCGAGGTTTGATCTGGAAGTTTGGTCGTTAGCACAGGGTGTTCCCGTCGAATGGGTATGCATCCAATTCCATCGTCATGCGTACCCTTGGCGGGTGGTACAAAAGCCAAGGGGCAATCTAACCGCCCTGGACGATACAAATGCACTAAAATTCCATCAGAGTCAGTCAATCCCAGCAAGCCCAGTTCTGATGGGAATAATGGGGTACCAAGTTGCGGCGATGGTTCCGTCCTAAAACTATCTCGACATTCACTCTAAGCCCATCAGCGAGTGCACAGGGCGAGGTTCCCAACTCAGCTTGGTCTCGGTCGACTCAATGATTAGGAAGCACCAAGTGACTGGTTGAGTTTCCAGGTAGTCATGGCATTTTCATCATCCATATCGGGATCCGAACAGTAAGTCGAAACTGCACCTAGACTGGGATAATAGAGTTCAGCTCTCGAACTTCTTTTCGTATAGACGAACAAGGGCGCTTATGACACCAAGGCGGGACACAGAGAAGCCCGTTAATCTGACCAAATGCGATGGAAGTCCACGGTATAAGAACTCCAGGAATGTTCCATTTAATCAGATATACGCGTCGGGAGAGCGTACTGCGGTCTACACTATGGAGTGTTCATTGTCGGAGCTCCCGCAGTCCTGCTCCTTGTTCGCCTCGATCTATCAGGGGCTCAAATGGGGAAAGGGGCGACACTTCATTTACTCAACACGTACCTCAACGGCAGATACCTGTGGTCCAGTTCTCGATGCGGCGTTTTGATATTGGAGTGGAATTAAGTCGGACAGCAGTTTTACGAGGTTCTAGTGTACAGTTCATAATGGTGTTATACTCACATTCGTGCTCCAGTACTGTAAGGAGTTGGGGAACCATATACATGTGTTCTAATAAATAAATCGGTCATACAGCGTCTGGTAATGTATGGTTGTACGGTGGCCGGAATCTGTACCACACACAGTGACATTTCGCTCGACTCGACCAAAAAGGATGATTATGACTTTTACTTATTTGCTATTCGGTTCCTGCACTAGGTATGTGTTGAAACGTAGGCTGGCCACTGCTAAATTGTATCTATCAGGTCGATCTGCTTTCCTTGTCACGGTCTTCAGCTTATGCTCATGTCCATCACCCTTCGTCTAATCCTGGGCCAACGAACCAATCCTTAGGAGTCACGCAAATTTCAAAAGCATCAATAGATTCAAGTGAGACAGCTTGGCAGATGAAGAACTTGGTGAACCTAGTACGAATGGACTGATTCCACGTGAACTTGTGATCAAAGACGATGGGCGTATAGTTTCGCTGAACCAGCTTCCATGCATGATGGGACCCTTCTGTTCGTATCAATGTTATACTAATTGAGAAGACTTAAAGGATCGAGAACTTGAACTTAGATTAGAATGATGTAGTCTCGAACCAAACGTACGTTCTAGAAAGCGGGGTGTCTAATTTCGGTCACCTTCGTGACCACCCCTTCCTCGGAAGAGCTCCCAAAACGGATAACTCGAGACCAAGAATGACGATCCAGCTCGGTTCCCAAACCGCTAAGCTGCAATCAACGTGCAACGGGACATTGATCGAATAACGTACCCCACATCAATGCAGAGCCGAAGGAGTTTTCAAGCTCCAGACCAATCACAGAAATCCTATGGTCTGATGTGATTAGATCTATCATAGAGACAGGACGGGTAGTACTCGTGGTCATACTAATACTTGTGATAGGCGTCAACTCCGAGTCCGCAATAGGCCCGTTGTCTGTACTTATCCCAATGGAGTTGAAGTCTAGATTGCGTCAAAGGACACTGGACTTGGCAACGCACTAACTCCTCGACATCATTTTTACCGAGGCGGTTCGAGCAGAAGGAGACTATAAAGGGAGCCAGGTGACTGCCTTGAATGCTCCACAGCGGGAAGTAATCCAGACCCCCTCTACTCGTCTCACACTCACAATCAGTGCTCAGTTTCCAATATGTCGTACACGAAAACTTTGGCTTTCAGGAGGTGCGTACCTGCTGCTTCACTCCCAGTGATCAGTGTATTTCCTTGGTCTCTCACACTTTATTTCATGCGCAAACAGCAGCAGTCTCGGAACGGATGCTAACCTCGTGCTCGTTTTCGACAATGCATCAGACGGCTTGTATAACAACAAATTCCCTGTAGTGTGGAAGTGAGCATCATGTGCTTTCTGTCTTGTAGCTCTGGCTGACTGTTTCTTTCGTCAGGGCAGCCACGTTTGGAGCCAGAGGTAGGTCTCTCAAGTACAATGCACTACCATACCGTGTTTATGAGCCCCTCAAGGCCAATATCACTTCAGTGCCACTTTTTCGAGCCAGTGCGTGGAGAGCTGGTGGTACATCGAGTGAACTGACAAACACCACACCACTTTTTTAGGCTTGCCTGGCTTAAACCTGCGATAGCCATGGACTCCATTGTGAATTCCTCGGCTTACACGCCTATTGATGTGAGGGTCACAAAACCAGCGGATTGCTTGACGCTAATCATAACACTGAGCAGTACGATCAAAAGACCACGTTGCAGCAGGACGGTGGCATGTTATTATTCACCGTATGCGTCCAAGTGTTCTTATCCCCGAGCTACATATGTGAATGATGTGTCTAGACACCCGAAACAGGAACTCCCGACACTGTGACGGTAGTAAACGGCACACATAGCCGTCAGGACGTTGCTCTCGGTCAGTTTCCAATCTGATCACCAGGTCGGTGTGCTGAGTATATGGTAGGCCTCCTCCGCCAGGAAGGCTTTATGCCTGAACCGGTGTATTATTGGAGTGACTTCAGGTACGTCGTTTCGTTTTCTTTCGAACGAGATTTTGATGTACAAATCTACAAACCTATAGGGCCTCGCAGAGCATCCAGACGAACTTCCAACCCATTCTGCGAGTCTACATTACAAGTCACTATAAAGAGGGTCAGATCGTCAGGGGTGAGATCTCCACCCCTCCCATCTTTGAGCAGGACCTCTCCACTCTGGATGATAACACCACTTGGAACCTTGGCTACAATCCTGTCAGTGGTCGGTTCTCGATAACTCAGGCGTAGTCCGCTGAGTCTACCGGAGTGTTACGCGTCTGAACAATGTATATGTATGTAAACAGCTGTACGATTATGTAGGGTTCTGCGAATGATGAGTCGACGGTTTGTTTCTTCCAATTTCAAGTTGATCGTTTGCCTACCGTGAAGCCAACAGACCAGGTCATCGGACCGGCGGTGTTGCTGCAGACAGTGTGAGGTTTATACGCACTCTTGAGGTAGTAGGACAACCACTCCCAATTCCCTTGAAGTCCCTTCATACATGTCACGCAATACATGGACACTGCATCTCCTCAGACGGCATAAAGGCAACATTGACGAATGTGGTGTCATATGCACAATATGATCGCCTTTCACTTTGGCGATGCCCCCGATCAAGGAGCAAACAGTACGGTCAGGAATGGGAGGGATAACCGGAGTGGGAAGTCCCCCCCCCCCCGTGTCCAGCTGTAAAAGTTCACGATATGACTCCCCATTTTGACTCGTTCATCGTTTTTCAAGTCCCTGAGGGCCTGGATTATCGCATCACGAGTCGCCCCGCAATCAAAGAGTGTGCGGATATGATCTTCAGGAACCTGGAGATCTAAACATTGCTTTCGCATCAGCAACCGCCCCACAAAGCTTCGGACAATTGATGTAATCATCAAACCTGATGATCAGTGCGAACATGGATTGTTTGAATCTACAAAAGTGGTTGATTTTGGAGTACATGTCGGTGGAGGAAGATGCGCAAGGCTTGGATGGCGCAGGAGGTAGCCGCCCGACATCACTCGTCGTTATCAATGACGTTGAAATCACTCCACCCCTATGGGTGGGGTCGGCGTCTAGGAATTTTTGGTCATAGAGTACCAGAAATAGTGCATGAGCGCATACCGTTCGTCAGAATTCGTCGTTTGTTGATCCCATGATCCGGCAGAGGTTGGAAAGTTTCCGAGTCCCCATACACATTCGGCCCTGCCAGTGCGGGGGTCATCCTCGCCTGCACATCAGCTATTCATCAGTATGCATAGTAGCTCATGTGACCAGAGTGTTGTCGTGGCGGTTCACATGACGCGTACCGAAATCAAACTCGTTCGTTCGCCCACCCCGTTCTTCTGGGTGACACTGGGGGCAGGGATATTTCCGAATGTAGTATTAAGTTAAAAACGGTTGTCGGGGGTCACAATGCAGGTACTTGTGATTCCACTGTGTAGGATGTTTTGTGTCGTGTTCCTTCCTAGAAGGAGATACCTGGTGGGATCGAGGGAACAGAAAGTCGCAAGAATTCATGACAGACTATTGGCCCTAAATAAACCTGAGAGGGCACACACCAAAAACGGCAGACTCGTCGCCGTGCGAAGTATCCTATTCTGAGAGAGACTTACCTTGCAAGGAGACGATCGAGATCGATCACTATGTAACTTGTCCACTGCTGCGCATACATCAAATAGAAGGAAGATCGAGGAACCATGATCCGTAGGCTGAATCCATCGTGGTCTGAGCTGGCGAATGCAGGTGATGGATACCGACGGTGATTGCGAGTGGCGGGCACAAGAGGGAACAGTGTCGCGATTTATGGCTTGGGGGAGGATCATTTGTCGTTTCTGTCTGGAATCAGGATGCGTGATACCATGTTCGAAGCGCTTTGCTTACTGGCGAATCTGGTCGCGCGAGGTTGTGCAAACCAATCTTTTTTACGCTGTCAGTGTCAAGCAGACTGGATTGAATTCGTGTGCATTCGGAACAAGACATTAGGTCTTGAGACGCCAGTGGAACATATGTGGCATGTTCCGTTGGATGTAAGACGAACTTCCGAGCATAGCGACACTGTCAAATCTAAATGGGACCCATCAAGACTGTTATAGCACAATTGATAGGGGGAACAGCCATGACGGGTCAGCTTTTTGCTGACAGAGGCGGAGAAGCGGTTCCGAGTGACTTCGGGGAATGGACCGGCAACTGCGGAGTTCCTTGCGGAGTTCCCTGGGTCGAACGGGCCGACTTGAACAAGTTGATCTTGACTAGCACTCTCTGAGCCATCCAGGCATCTTGTCATTCATAGGCAAATACGTGCGTTGGCGTTGCGTTAGTGATGCGGCTAGCTTGGACTTGCGATGATACGGCGATCCACCTTTCCAGTTCGACTCTCGAGCGTCGTCATCCATCATACAGAAGCGTCCCAGCGGTCACTCGCGTCCATCGTCCTTGAAGACTCTCAGTGCTGAGCTCCGGAGAGTTTGTCGCCACAACGTGTGCCCAGCAGGCTAGCCTCTGCCCCCAGAGCGCTCCCCTCAAGATACGTACCTAGTTCACCAGCTTGCGCACTCGAGAGCCAGAATCCGCGGCGACGCGGCGCACTGTGGGGTCACACATCAGGTACTATTTAGTCTGTCGTCCCGACAAGCGGCGCCACCTGCACCGCATCGCGCAGTACATACTTGATGTACATTTACATCAAGACGGAGGTTCGCTTCAGATCGGATTGCCATATCCGTTCTATTATCAGTCTTTTCAGTGATGCCACCTATCGATATGGTAAGTGCGGTTCTTTCGGTGTGCGAGTGAAACAATCTGACAGCACTTTGAACCTTCCCGGAACCATATTGTTCACTGACATGGAGGAAATATATTGATAGGCCGGCACACAGCCCATCCAAGTCTTTTCCATAGGCACATGTAATTGTAGAAACCAGGCAACCTGTCTGTTTAGCGGTGTACTGACCTGCCATTTATCCCCGGCATTGCACATGGGGACTTCATTCCAGATAACTTGCAGTGTAACGAAACGTCTGATCCGTTCGTCACTGACATGGTCACGGGAATCATTACATGTTACATTCCAATCATAATATGGAAGATAGCGTCCATTTGTAGTCGATCTGGACTAGGAATAGCTAGACCGCGGACAGTATTCTCGTCGCTCGGACGACTATACAAGGTCCGTTCCGCTCCGGAGCTGTCACAAATGTCATGACGCTGCCTTCTCAGGTGTACAACTTTTAGCTTCGTCCTACGTGTATATACCCCATATGACATATGACGCAACCAGGGCCCCGTCTGGGGCGGGGACCGCACATAAAACACAAAAGGAAGAAACTACAATGGATAGATGGACCGCCAATCCCGGACAAACGTGAAACAGCGACACGCGGGTCGGAGCAACGCTGAAAAGCGTTCGGGTCACCCGGTGGGCATAAGCGCAAAGCGAATATATTATTTTAGAAACAAGGAGGTGTATCAGCCGGAGGTGGTTCTCTGACTTGGTGGCACCGTTGACCTAATGGCGAGTCTCGAATGCCGTAGCTTCCTTGATGGGATCACGGCGGTGGGTGAAGAAGGAACGGAAACAGAAGAGAGCAAGAGGGAAAGAATCGGAGGGTAAAGTGCCTGTTTAGGATTCCCCGCTCAGCGGGTGTGATCGGACGGGACAAGGATACCAATTCTGGGGTAGAGTCGAGACAGTCACAGTCGGGACACGTGTCTCACTTGCACACAAGTTGTTCCTACGTCATACACCCCATGGTCTCGTGAACACATGTCACGCCAGCCTGGTGACCAGGCTGTCTATGAGGCACAAAATAATGCCAAGGATACGTGGTAATAGTCAGTGAGGTTAGGTGAAAACAAGACAATTTCAACTGAGACAATCACCTAGGTTTTCTTCGACTCCAGGTTGTGTCACGATGGTACTCGTGTGGTGCCATCGGGTGTCGTTTGCTGAGACCTGGGGTAGTCGAGTTGGGTCGTTATCGCGATGACCTAGGCGAGTCCGTCTTCTTCCAGGCTGCCAATACTAGCGATGGGTCGCATTTCTGGACACTCTGACTCGAACCAATAGAACTTGTCCACGCAAAAATAAAAATAAACGTGTGAGGATGGAATGGGGTGGACCAGGCACGATCAAAGCATGATGGAGAACCATGCGGGCATGACAGCTCCGTTGCGATGTGGGGTTTTGCCGGCTCGGATGTAATGGGAATGCCAGGGGACGTCTTCCCAGGGACCGTGTCAATTTTGGCCCACATTTAAGCCAAACCCTTGCAGTTCACTTAAAATCCTCAGGTGGTGCTGCTCCCCTTGGCGTTCTGAGCGCTTCCTTCGTACCCCAAGCGTAGTCAAACTTCCCTCGCTCTTCGCGCTCCCTTGTCAATCAGCCATGCCGGGAGGAGGAGTCACTCTTTCCGCTCCTGCGCACTCCAACCACATCGAGGCTCCTGTGACCGTCAAGGCCTACTTACTCTGTGCTTTTGCCGCCTTTGGAGGTATCTTCTTGTGAGTCCAATCCCAACCTGATCCCGCTTGTCCGCTCATTCCCCCAACAGCGGCTACGACTCTGGATACATCAATGGTGTCACTGGTTCGACAGTCTTTATCCATCTCATCGAAAATGATAGTGCAACGTTGTTGACGGGTCCCCACAACTCGCTCATCACTTCCATTCTCTCCGCGGGCACTTTCTTTGGTAAAGTCGAACCAATTTCCATTCTTGGTACCATGTCGCTGACTAAGCAACTGGCAGGTGCTTTGATTGCCGGTGACCTTGCTGACAGGTTTGGCCGTCGACCGACCATCATCGCGGGATGCGTCATCTACACTATTGGATGCATTCTCCAGGCTGCTTCCGCCGGTCTCGCCCTTATTGTCGCTGGCCGTCTGGTTGCTGGTATCGGTGTCGGCTTCGTTTCTGCTATCATCATCCTCTACATGTCCGAAATTTGCCCAAGGAAAGTCCGTGGCGCCCTCGTCTCTGGCTATCAGTTTTGTCAGTACAACCCTCTTTTATGATTTTGTTCATTGAGTCATTCTTCACACAGGCATCACTATTGGCCTTCTTCTCGCCTCGTGTGTCGACTACGCCACCGAGTCAAGGACAGATACGGGATCGTATCGTATTCCGATCGGGATCCAATTTGCTTGGGGTCTGATCCTCGGCATTGGTCTTTACCTGCTTCCCGAGTCTCCCCGTTACTTTGTCAAGAAAGACCAGGTCGACAAGGCCCGTGCCGTGCTCTCCCGACTCCGTGGTCAACCCGAGGACTCTGATTACATCACCTCCGAACTCTCCGAGATCGTCGCCAACAACGAACACGAGAAAAAAATGATTCCCATGACAGGCTACTGGTCCAGTTGGCTCCACTGCTTCAGCGGCTCCCTTTGGGAGGGAAGCAGCAACGTCCGTCGCACCATTCTTGGTACTTCTCTACAAATGATGCAGCAATGGACGGGTGTCAACTTCATCTTCTACTACTCGACCCCTTTCCTCAAGTCTACTGGCGCCATCTCTAACTCTTTCCTCATCTCCCTTATCTTTACTCTCGTCAATGTGCTTTCCACCCCCATTTCCTTCTATACCATCGAGAGGATTGGGCGGCGTCCCCTCCTTGTGTAAGTCGCTCAGCAAATCAGACATAGCCATTGCATCCATTGACGGTTCTTTGTTCGCAGTTGGGGTGCCTTTTGTATGTTCATTTGCCAGTTGTTGGTTGCCATTATCGGCGTCACCGTCGGCTTCAACAAGACACACTCTGTCAATGGCGTTGATTTCGCAAATAACATCCCCGCCGTCAACGCCCAGATCGCCTTTATCGCTATCTACATTTTCTTCTTTGCTTCCACATGGGGTCCTGGTGCCTGGGTCGTGATCGGTGAGTCTTGCCCGTTCTGTTCCCACTCCTATTTCCGTCCCGTTGATTGCACACGCAGGTGAGATCTTCCCACTGCCCATACGTTCTCGTGGTGTCGCACTGTCGACCGCCTCCAACTGGTTATGGAACACCATCATTGCTGTTATCACCCCCTACATGGTCGGCACAACTGAAGGGAACCTCCGCTCGTCCGTCTTCTTCGTTTGGGTACGTCTTCCATTCTTCTGTCCCTTCTCCCGATTGCCGACGCCACATCCCGTACAGGGCGCTACCTGTGGATGTGCCTTTGTTTACGCCTACTTCCTGGTGCCCGAGACCAAGGGTCTCACACTAGAGCAGGTTGACCGGATGCTCGAGGAGACGACACCACGCACCTCCGCAGGCTGGGTCCCACAGATAACATACTCGGAGGAGTATGCAAAGGAGAAGGCTGAGCAAGGGAGCGTATAAGCGAGAACCGTTCTACCATTTCCGTCTCCATGTCCTGTGAGGGGGTTGTAGGGAGGGTGGAACGAATAAGCAGGAGAAATATCATATCACATCTTTTCCAATCTCCTTTTTTTTTCTCCATCTTTCTGCTTTTGGTCGTGTAATGATTCCATCGATGATCTACGTGGACGACGTCTTGTCTAATATTGTTTATGTGTCCCATGTCGTTTGGTGGCGTTTTTTTTTCGTCTCTCTTTTCCCCTTGCACGTCCTGCCACTCACCTCACGAGAATGGAATGGAATGGATCGCATTGCATTGTATGTAATGACTACTTACGTCTCTCGACGTGCCAACTTTGTCTTCTTGCCTACTAGTCTAGTGTAATACACTCCTCGGGTTGTACCCGTCTCCTTTCTGGTTGGCAATCAAGATTTCAGTAGTGAACCGGTTTCAACACCGTTCGTTGCAGTTTAGAGAATGAAAACTTACGGAGAATGGGCTGTGCGCCAGCCTGACGCGGACTCCGACACAGCCTGAGGTACATGATGCGTTGATCCGCCCATCTCAACTCGCTGATTCGAGGCGGTTCTTTTTTTGTGCATATGACATGAATTGCTTCTCGAACGCATCCCCAGGGTCAACTCAGTTGGCGTTGGCGTTGACGTCGACGTTGGCTGTTGCTGTCACGCCAAGTATATGGATCATGGGGTATATTGGGGGCACTAAATATACGGACAATCGGGCCATCACGCGATCTCACGAGTCCCCGCTCTGTCCCGTCTGCTCCTTGTGGTGCACCGTGTGCCGCTCCGGGGTTGCCCTCGTTTCGAGGCAACGGTGTCGCTCCGTTTCATGAATCCTTCCAAGACTTCTTTATTCAAGCTTGTTGCTTACATTTTCCCCCCAGCTATATAGTCTATTTGTTCCGCGCAGTCTTATCTGTTAGCTAGTATGGCCAGGATGAAGGAAGAGACGAACATGGAGTTGCTATGCAGGTGGCTGGTTTGCCCCTTTTCCATTCCCTCCGTTCTGTCCGGGGGCAGGTATGTTGGGCCGGGGCCGAGTAGTACGGCATGCCATCACAGACTCGAGTCTCGAAAAAACGCCATCACCAGCATAAATATCTCTTGATCGTCCGCATTCAAAGTACGATGCGGACCATCATGACACCGTCGCCTCGGTCAGCGTGACAAAAAAGCAAAGAAAGCGTTGTGATATATTTTGTCTTTGCAGCAGAATATCGTTATGTATAACACAGGTCCCCCTTCCTCCCAGGTCATGCGTACGACGTAGTTTCTGACGAGCGACCTCGACCGAATTCTTCCTTGTCGCCCTTGACGAACGCGCGCGTACATTGTGCCATCGTGACGGATCTGCCATCACGAGTCAGTATGCCAACCAGTCAAGAGGGATTAGACAAGTGGTACGCACGCGCGCGAGATGGGGTCCGTTTGGTAAAAGTTGGTGATGGGCTTCTGAAATGCTCCTCCGGACACCTTGGCACCTGCCGTCGCAGCAGCCAGTGTCTTCAGACCTGCTAGCGCCACGTCCACCGACGTCCGCTCTGTCATGTCGTACCGTACCAACGTGGGCGATATCTCCCACATACGGTCCCTCAGGCTCAGTACGTCATCGTAGGGTAATGGAGTGCCAACAATTTCGGAAAGGGCACTAGAACGAGTGGTATGACTGATGGGTAACAGTAGGTGGTCAACATAAAAGTACATACCGAATGATTTTCCAGTCTTCTCGTGAGGCACCTGGTGGAGGCACTGCAGCACGCCCAAGTTGCGACCGTCCTTCCGTGTTCACCCACGTCACGGATTTCTCTGTATATGCAGCAGCAGGCAAGCACACGTCTGCAAGGGATGCGCCTAAATCACCATGGTGACCTTGATACACCACGAATGCGTCGCGAGGGATCGATTTGGGGTCGACCTCGTCAGCATTGAGAAGGTAGATAAATTTAGGCTTCGTCGTCGTGGCCCTCTTCGAGGGTACGAAACCAATGTCGTAGGTGGCGGGTCTAGATGCGATCTATGCCATATAAAAATAACTTTAATGAAACAGATTCCCCCTACACGACCCATGGGGCTTACTCGGTGGAGAACAGAGAAACCGTTCCATTCGGGGGTGATAAGAGTGTTCTTATGCTTCTCAACGAATTTAACGAGAACATTGTACGCAGCAGCACTATCGGGATGCTCTGAGAGTGCACTGCCGACGATGAGCAACGGTCTCTTGGCGGCCTTGAATTTCTCAGCAAATGCGCCTTTGCCGGCAACCAAGTCAGCGAGGGCTTTGGTGTCCGCACCCAGGTAGTCGTAGCCATACGTTGTATCTGCAGGTTCGCCAATAAGACCGACCTCGAGACCTGTATGTAGCCAGCTCTTTCTGATGCGCGAGTTCAGGACAGCAGCCTCATGACGAGGGTTGGTGCCAACAAGGAGGATGACGTCAGCACTTTCTACACCAGGAATTGTAGCATTGAAGAGATAATTCGACCGGACATCGACACCGTGCGGAGGTAGTGCGTTGCCATTTACTTGATCGAGGGTAAGATTGTCTGAGCCGAGTCGGTTGACACAGTCTTTGAGGGCAACAAGGGACTCCGTATCTGCCAAGTGGCCAGCTACAGCTTGAATCTCGTCGTCCTTGGCACCCGACGTCGTCAAGCCGTCTGCAATCCTTTGTAATGCCTCTTCCCAAGTTGCCGGGACGAAACGGTCGCCTTCCTTGATCAAAGGAGTCGTCAAGCGCTGGAACTTGAGGCCATCGTATGCGTAGCGGGTCTTGTCGCTGATCCACTCCTCGTTCACATCGTCGTTGGTACGCGGTTGTATCCGCATGACCTGCACACCCCGAGAGTCGACCCGAATGTTTGAGCCAACTGCGTCTAAAGCGTCTATAGATTCCGTATTCTTGAGTTCCCATGGGCGAGCGTGGAAAGCGTATGGTTTGCTCGTTAATGCACCGACAGGGCAAAGGTCAATAATGTTGCCGGAGAGTTCCGAATCCATCGTTTTCTCGACATACATGCCGATCTGCATGTCGTTTCCACGACCAGTTGTGCCCAGTTCCTCGACACCTGCCACCTCGTTCGCGAAACGGACGCAACGCGTACATTGGATACAGCGGTTCATCGACGTCTTTACGAGGGGTCCAAGATCCTTGTTCTCTACGGCACGCTTTCCGGTAATTTCGTGGAAACGCGTACGATCAGAACCATAACGCATCGACTGGTCTTGGAGGTCACATTCACCACCTTGATCACAAATAGGACAATCTAGTGGGTGGTTGGCCAAGAGGAACTCCATGACACCCTCGCTATCAAAAATTAGAATTGCAAACTGGGTCTCCCAAAACACTCACCGAGCTTCATGGACAAGAGGCGTGTTGGTAAAAACCTTTGCACCAGGCATTGCTGGCATGGCGCTAGAGAGTGTTATGACAAGTAAGACACGACGAAGTGATGTGTGTGCTCACCATGACGCGACTGGTTTTGGTGACCGCTCAACCTCCACCAAACACATGCTACGTCGACCAACATCATTCGGTATGTCCGGTCTGTAGCGAAATCAACTCACCGACAGTTACCAGCAATTGCGAGTCTGAAAGGACACGTGAGTGCGACAAGCAATCAAGTAACCGGGGGCGTACTAACCTGTCGTGGTAACAAAATCTTGAACTGAATTAGAACGCGATAAGTCGGCAAGTACAAACTAAGAAGCTCACCGGGGAACGACAGAACCAGCCGCCTCACAAGCCTGAATCAAAGCAGAGCCTATTCACCTCTCAATCTAAGGCCTGAGAACGTGTATTCGCCAAGACCAACCTTGTGGGACAGTGACTTCCTTGCCATCTACTGTGAGCGTTATATCCTGCTGACGCGCCGACGTCGACGATATTGATCTGCGGGCTATTTTCCGCCATCCTTTCAGCAACCAAACGAGACCAACACAGAACCGTACGTACCTCTCGGTGATGACCCGTAGCAGGCGACCTTTCCGAGTCGCCCCGCGGAGGTCGGCCGAGAGACGAGCCTGAGCATGCCAGTAGGAAGCACCAATGATTAGGAAAATGCGGGAGAAAAATCCAACAGAGAGCGTTGGGACGTTGGCTTTTTCGTCGGATGTGAAATATTCGGTGCTCGTCACAGCGCACCACGACCCAACGAAACTACCCATGGCACCAATTATTTTTAGGCGGAGATCTATTTTGGCGGCAGTTGCCGCACTGCCGAATGTGCTTACCTAATGTCCAAGTCAAAGTGTTATGTCGCTCAGCATCAAGCACCCCATTATCGTCGACTTGACCTGCCAAGTGCTTGTTGATAAGGCTCTAGCCGGAGCAGATAAGCCAGTCCTTCTTACAAAACATGCTGCCCTCTTGAGATTGATCGTTGGTCGACTTGGTCGTACGTCTTGGACGGCATGCGCTCTAAGCTGGGTAAAGCTTATACCCCCGTCAGTGCATACGGCGACTTGCAAGAAATGTTATGAGGCGCTTGGATGCACAAGTCTCGGTGCGTATATATCGTCCTCTTCTCGTCATCTGGTACAAATATCTGGACCATTGTCTAGCTTCAAGGAATCGGAACCACCCCAACCGAGATTACCAGGTCAGCTCTTTTTGTCCGCCTTCACTGATCGAAACCGACTACGGCCCTCTAGATGTACATCGCGACTTGTCAAAAGTCTTTTGAGGGAGGATACCGGGGCGCTACTGCTGAAACCCTCTACAAGTATTTAGGCCTCAACATATTTCTATTTAGAAATAAACGTCATCTTCCATGCTTCGCTAGGACCCCGCGATTCAAAGCTCGGGCACTAGCGAATCAGGGAGCTCCTCGAAGTGAGTCGTTATTCAGCGCGATTGCGCTTGTAGCTGATTCGATCAGTTGTACAAAATATTTTACATGAACCTACGCAAGGATAATGGCTTCGCCGGTATCCCCGCGAAAACCGAATTATTACCGTCGATGGACTAGTACAGCTCCAATTACTATGCTTTCTTCGCTACGCTTTTCGAGGTCCTGGAGAAGCTCTAGGTGTGGATTAACCTTCTATGGCCAGCCATCGATTGACAAGTTGAATAGGTTCGTCACAGAATGTACCGTCCAAGTGAATATCTCGATTTTCGCCAGAAAAGGATTTGCTAACTGAATCATGTTTTCGAATTGGAACTTGGAGCGAGGATTATGCCGTTTGGGTAATGCTCACTTCTATGTACAGCTCCCAGAGTTGCCGATTTTACGCCACCAAAGATTCGTGAGTGTGACATTTCTGTAGTGGTGAGCTCCTAGTCATGCGTGTCCAGCCAGTGGGGCTCGCCTCGTATACCACAGTACAAAAGTATTCGCATCTTACGCCCAAGTGGGACAGGATCATAACACAATTGGCCTGGGCGAAGCTTCCGTCGAGGATACTTGTTCACATCTTGTTATGGTCAGTCCTTGTAATATCCCATTCATGATCTTTATTTGCTGCTCTGACCACTGCCTATGCGACAGATGGCAGTCCAAGAATGCACCTGCGGTACAGTCCACGATAGTAGAAGTTGCTTCCTTGAAACTATATGGAAGGAGACCTTTCGGCCCAATGGAATCAGACACGTACTCGCAGTGTCGCTTTATTTGCTTTGGGTGACGTTCCTGGGGGCAACTCTCGTTCGTTGCCTATGGTGCAGTGTCCATTCACAAAGCCTGTTGGGGCCAAGTCTAGTTCGAGACAGACATGTAGAGGTGAAACTCACTCGATATGATCATGATCTTCAGATCATGTAATGACACCCTCCGTACAGATCCAATGTGAAAAGCATAAAAATGCGGTCAGAAATTGTTCATGAACGGAAATTTGTCCCAGATCTGCTCTTCAAAAGAGGTTTTCACAGGCTGGACGTGACCATGGATGTATAGTCCCTTGAAAATGCCAGAGCAAGTGGCTCGTAAGTTCCTGATCCAAGTCAACCATGCAATCCTAATAGTGTGCTGAAAAGTTACCAAGTGGTTCTCAAGCTGCGAGGGTTGACACGGTGCAAATGGTACGCCGCTACGCACGACACCAAAGGCTTAGATGGATAGCTTGTAAACTTCCAGCTGTGATAATTGATGCTTGCATATCTACGCAGGGTGAACTGATGCGGCCACCTACTCGTTCCTTTTCAAGAGACCTGATGTCTGCGCCACGTTCGAGAAGCTCGTGCGACACTGGCAGATAGCCGAAAGAGACACACCCGTCACTGCAGCATACCTGGTTGCGCAAATCCATGCGAGTCGGATGGATGAGTCGATAGGTAGTGTGCCTTTTTTTCCCCGCGCAAGTTTCGTGTACGCGTCTGACATTTCACTTGCAAGCTTGAAGTCGTGCACCGTGCATCAATGAGGTTCAGACTCCCGCATTGGTGGTTCCTCTCGTCGTTCTTCTGGTGTACCACTTGAATCGAATCCATTTCCAGTGATAAGTGTAAGAGATCGCTTCGTGGATATTCATCTAAATCCAGTGACCCGACCGGAGATATCGGAGAAAATGGCTTTTACAACAGCATGCCGCAGGCTCGAGTCGGATCTTACAATTCAACAAACCCCCAGAGTACTTTCTCGGCTCGAAATTTACCAGGCCGCGCACGGTGTCGACTGCACATGTTGATTTAAGCGAGTCAAATGTGTACATAAAGGATGGAATGATCGGGGAGATCGCACCAGCCCATCATAGCGGGCGCAACCCCCCCAAAAAACAGATATCCCCATCGTCAAGCGCTCCATGCTGTTCTGCGTCGCTGAACGTTGTTGACATTCTGATGGGGAAAAGGCTAAACCTAAACCTAATTTACAACGCGCGATGCTGTACTGCCAGTGCACATAAAGATAAAGTGTCCGATGGTAGTTCCTCTGATCGACTCTCGTGTAAAAGCCAACGTAATCTCGCGTCCTCTTGGGGCTTAGACCACACGATATAAGGCGATTCAGAAATCTGAGACTAGGGTGCCAATTGGTATAACAGCTCGTACGCGTGAACAAAGAAAGAGGTAAGTATCCATGTCATTATATTATGTATCGAGATAAATTACGTGGCGTCCGGTCTAGGATAGCCTTTACAAGTGCGTCCATTGACGTCCTGAATCGCCTCTCCGGAGTCGGTTTCTAGAACTCGCTTGATACGGGTGGTACGCCAACACCATAAATTGAAATGGGGCGCGAGCCAACGCCGAAACGCCGGCAAGAGAAATCAGTGGAGAGACAAGCGCCATTCTAAGTCTTCCAGAATCCTGACCGCTGGAAGGGCGTCAACAGTGGCCGGCAGCAATGCAGGATGGCTATTGGGGTTCGGTCTAACTAACCACATCCACTCAATATTCCTCCTGCATCCCGAACTGATCCCTTTGCCAATGTACAGCAAGTGGTAGGTGGTAAGTGGTAGGTGGTAAGCGGAAGCAAACAGGAATTCGATCGGAGTTCGAATCAAACTTGTGCAAGGCCACGAGTCGCGACATCTGCTCTCCCAACGCCTTTTCATGTCCGCAATTTTCTATCTGTT
Organism: Boletus barrowsii; assembly: GCA_038088775.1. Lineage (NCBI taxonomy): Eukaryota > Fungi > Basidiomycota > Agaricomycetes > Boletales > Boletaceae > Boletus > Boletus barrowsii. The sequence continues at coordinate 39,272 of JBBPJP010000130.1, forward strand.
TTTGGGTTTGCGTACAAGACATAATGTTACAGTCGTAAGGTATCACTAATTGCATGCGACCAGGACAAATGCGAAGGTGACGGTCCGCCTGGGACCCAAGTTGTCACGAGAACGAGACAAGTGACGCCGCGCTCTCATGGGACGTAGGTGACAATCAAAATGTTCACAACCAACTTTTCCAAGTCCCCCCCCGACGCGAAATGTACTCGCTCCTTGGTCATCGGTCCAGCCCAATCCGACAAGACGAAAATTTCTGCCTCCGCTATTGGGATCGCACCAGACTCTTCTACCCGTGATCGGATTACATCGGAATCTGTCTTCATCATATCGAGTTCTTCGTCTTCAGCGGGGTTGCCGTAATAGCTCATCGGTCGGGCCTGCATGGTCAAACTGCGCTTGGAGGGTGAGGTGTAGGGTGTACCAAAGCCCATCATGGCGGGTGTTTCGGGAACGGCGTCGTTGCCACATTCTACCGTGCGGTCGAGAGGCCAGATGTACCCCCCTGCTGCCCAGTGGAGCTCTGGTGCAAGCTTGAAGACCTTGAGGGCATGATACAAGAGCGAATCGCTCCCTTTCAACTGGTAGCCACACGGAAGGCCGTCAGCTCGCGCTCTTTCGCCGATCACCCCGCACCGCGCCACACACCTCAACCAAGGCGAGGCGGACAGGCGCGATGCAGGAATGCAGAGGAAATGGACGTACATGCGGTACCAGCAACTCGGCAATCGTTTCGGCTGGGTTGATTCCATAGTCTTGCGTGAGGTAAAACGCCACCTTTCGCCCTCGCGACAAACTCAACACAGGGGACAATAAATCCAAAAAGCGTTCGCTCGGCGTAATTAACGGGTCCACCGAGGGCCCGTACGTCTTGAGGTGCACCGCAAACGAGATGCTCATCCGACACCCTTGTTGGATGGTCTCGACCTCGTACTCGCATTCCGCGAGGAACGCGGTCCATTCCACCTCTCCGGGCTGTCCACCTCCGAAGAATTTTTCTTCAGTTCCCTCGGCGTCCCGGACGATCAGAGCACCACCACGGTACTGGACAGGGAGGGTGACCACGATCGTTGCCACCCGTCCATCATTCCGCAACGTGCGCGGTTGTGGGGTCATTCGGCATCCGCTTACCACCACCTCCAGGCGATCTCGTACCGTGATGAGGTAGTGGCCGACGGGCAGGTTCGGGAAGATGGCGCTCCGTACGGCGTCGAGGATGGGGTGGTTCGCGATTTCAAGCGTGGCAGTGAGAGGGAGGTTGGGTGGGTAGAAGAGGGAGTCACGATCGGGGTAAACGTTGATCCCAGCTGTTTGGTGAGGTCGACATGCCGCGATCAAGACATCCAGCGCAGGCGGCGTGTCGTAATCAACATCTATAGGGAAATCGAGCGAGTGGGTGATGCCACTCTGTTGTGGCATTCGCAATTCAATGCATTGTCTCACCAACTAAAGCAGAAGGAGACGCACCTTTGAGCGGAAGAAGAGGACGAGGGCAGAGGGGTCGAGGGGGATGCGGCCGCAGGTGGTAAAGGGTCGCGCTTTAGCGGCGAGCAAGCGCGAGACGCTCCCACGGAGCGCGTGCTCGGCTGCATAGTCCGACTTGAGCCGCCGTGAGGACGGTCGTTTGGGTGGTGGGTTGGTGGCGCCCTTGAGGGGACGCTCAATCTCGAAATCGGGTTGACTTTTCGACCGGTGACTTTGATCAGAGTGTCGACTGCTACCGTCTGAGAGACGGCTGGCGGAGGATAGTGCGGGTGAAGAGAGTGCCGATAGGGGATACATGGCGAGTGGGGGGGTGGGCTAGTGTGAGGGGAGGGGAAAAGACTGGACGCAGGGGTGGTATTTACCTCGGACGCGGTGGCTGTATAAGACCACTTGCCCGAGTTGGCTGGTGGAAGGAATGACCGATACGGCTCTCCTGTCACGGCCAAGGCAACGTGTTGATGAGATTCCTCTATTCTCCTCTGGAGGGCCGTGAATATGGAATGAAGATAGCGTGGATCAAGATTAGCCAGGCTGTGAGAGGAAGTCGGGAAAATTATAGCTCAGGGGTGAGTGCGGACTCGGGATATTATAGAAGTTCTCGCTGTCTCGCTACGCTCCTTCCTTGGTTGTCTAATAACGCCCCCTTGTCATAATTTGACTTGACTCGCACCGCTGGACGACAACGCGCATTCAACGTGGTAGCTTAGTTACGTATTGAGACGAACAACAACTATAGTAACAGAAGCGGCGGGGGACAATAAAACACCCGGATCCTGGATACTCTGTGGGTGCCAGCTTGTTGTTCGGGAAAAGCAAGCCGTGCCCTGGAAGCTCCAATTGCATTGTCTTGCCTCAAAGACAATGCAAGTCAGCATATGACCGCGGGTAATGAGCGCTTGAGCTTCAAGCTGTAGGATCATGACGGGCCTCCTGGCAGGCTGACCGGCTAGCGGAACAACGTGAGTCGGAAGCGGACTCAATACTTTTTTTTTTCCTTCCTTTTTCTTCTTTCCAGTAGAACGCATCGCGACCACCATCAGACTTGGTTTTTACAATTGTGACGCCAACCAAGGTATGAAAGAACGGTAGGAACGAAGTGCGATGGGTGAGTAGTGCAGAAAGGAGGTGGTGCGACGGCCAAACTTGCGGGTGGACCAGACACGGAAGAGACGGGATAGGTCGGATCACGAACAATCCTTACCAAGGCGGACGCAAATGAATTCGTCAGAGATGGCTATTGTGTTACGCCCGAACCTCCCGGAAGGTATCAAAACCAATGGCAGTGACTCTGGATATCACATACACGCGCATCCAACCATCACGACGCAGCTGCGGAGAATCGACCCAACGGTTTTCCTCGCGAACCCATTTGTATCGCCGATGCGGCGAAGTATGCTGTTCGATAGGTACATGGAACGGCGGCCTTCGTAATATTGCCATGGTCGCCGGCAGCGATCGCGATGACTCATCTGTAAAATAAGTCAAAGGGGAGAGTGTTAAAGATAGGTCATGCGTCGGGGAGAAGAGTCATGGGTGTTGTCTCACGTACATTTCCCCCACTTACGTACCTACAAGACGGAAGGCGTTCCTTCCTTTCCTTCCCCGGTCCCAGCTCGGCGTCATTCGTCCCGTATTACTCTCCATCACAGAAGCCGGAATGCTATGGCGGGGCAATGAATCCATTAATGAATCGCGTCTGCAATGGGTAGTAGACCGACTCGGAAGTTGCTCGCCGGTACGCCAGTAGGGGGGCGGTAGACCTGGTCTGGGGCCAATACACCGGGATCGACGCTCGAGTGAGAAATAGCAGTGACATGAATGTCCTTCCATTTTGCAGCGTTTCGAAAGAATCGAAACTGCACAGGCATGTTGGTTGTTTTTTCTTACTTCTCTCGTTCTTATTTTATTCACCGTGTTTGGTTCTGGGGACGCGGACAAACAAACGTTGATCTCCTTTTTTTCTGGCTGGATTGGACTAGCCAGTGTCCATCGAGTCGAACTGATCCGTACGGGCGTTGAGCAAGAGTTTTGTGCTATCCTGGCAAGCGTGGAGCGGAATCCCAACAACGCGCGGAAGCCCATAGCCCCACCGCTAACTCAAATTTATCCCACTAAAAATACCCCCCAACCTGGGCCCAGATCCAATCTTATCTCTTTCTCATGATCATCCTTGGATTCTGGAATTGGTCATACCCTAGCACTGGAGCAGCCACAACTGGGATTGTCCCTTTTTCGCCTTCTCTCGGGTTCTTCCTCTCGCAACACGTGTTGTTCATGATGACTGAGAAAGAGGGTGCCTGCGCCCTTTTTCCCCTGTGAACATGTATGAACATGGCTCCCGCAGCGTATCAACGCACGCATGTGGTGATGCCATCGCCAGCCATTGGCGTCCTTGTGTATCCCTGTCGGACGCCTTGGGGCTCCTCCGTGACAGCCGTGTCTGTTGTCTTGTTCAAGCGGGAGAGATTCGGATCTCGGTTTTCCCCGGGGTAGGTTAACTCCATTCATTAGACTGTCAGCGTCCGTGTGGAGATTATTCTAGAAAGTACGCGGTCTCTCCGCTAAAGGCACGTCCCTTGCTTTTTCTGCTGTGCACGAACATGCGTGTTGATCAAGAAGGACCAGCGACAGGGGCTGGGAAAGACGGTTAGGGACGGGAAATGAAACATGAAGTATGTGGCACCAATTGTGTCACCATTCAATGGGGCTCATTAATATGGTAAATTCATGTGCATGGATGGTTCGTGGCAGGCCGTTCACCCTGTGCATGACGACTCGCAAGCTACGGAGGGTCACATCAACGACGAATAGTAGTATATGCCCAGGCCCGTGCGGAACAGGAAAAGATCAGGCCCGCCGGAACGAATTACCGCATCGGAATACCTCCTGCTAACGCGGTAATCGTTGAACTTGAAACACAACACTTGCAGTACCGGCACCGAACACGTGTTTCCCCACGTCCAGTACCAACGTCCTCCTGAGGGGTGTCAAGAGTCACCTGTCACATCAGTCGCGGCGAGAAAGAAAAAGACAGCAAGCTTTGTACAGCTTGGTTCGCTGATTAGGAAGTCGATTATCATCTCAGTTCGGTCATCGGACAGATGGCAAACGATTTGGAGACCCGCTGTGAACGGGCGTAGACGGAACAGTAGGGAGGTTGCAATCAGCATGCTCGGGTCGCTCTGCCAGTAGGAAGGAAACATGGCCACCCGCTGACCCGAGAGCGGAACCCACGTGGGTATAGGTTTCCATATATGGAGACACCTTTGGCTAGAACCCGCTCCCGGATTCCCGACGCCACTTGGATACAAACCAGGACCATTTTGTCCAACTCTGGATGGCCCTTGGGAGCTTGGAGTCGAGCACCGGGTTATTGCGTCTCGCCATGGAACTGGACGCAGTGACGGGATGGTTATCTATCCCCATCGAGTACCTGCACATGTCGCCCATTATGCCCGCGACCCATCTGTTTCAGGGTCGCTCGCATTGGATGTCTCCGGCGCGATCATCACGCACCGTGTGTCAAATATCCAATATCCATCTCCAATTCTGCCTGCGCTACATGCTTGTACCAGTGGGTGGTGCCCGTTCCAGGTGCGGCGTGCGTGTTTTTCCGATTGTCTCCGAGACTCCGTTGCTCTTAGGCCTCTCCTCGGCGCCGTACTCCCTTCAGGAACTCTGGTGCAGCGAAAGTGACGATGACGCTTCAGTTCCAACGCGCACTCCTGCCTACCTGCCCATGTCTCCGTTCCGGTAGATGAGAGTACCTGTCAGTTACTACATTCGGAATTTCGGATGGACCTCGGGGCCCGTTGTCGATATTTGAACCACTCTCATCGATACCAATACAGTTACCGGCGATCCAGATCCAGTAGCGTGTGGTGACTACCGTCGACGTCGCTGCTCGGGTCAACGAGCTCAGATCCACGCGTCCAAACACCCAAAAGTTTGACGTTTGAGCTTGAAACTTGAAGGTTTGACAGCGCTCGAGCCGCGCGCTGAGTATCAACAAAAGGTTATCATCGTCGTCATCATCAACCACCATATCGTCCATCACTGGGGGCGTCCCAGGAGAATGCAGGGAAATGTTTTTCAGACTACGAAAGAATGCGGTTTGATGTCATGGTGGTACTCGTTCAGGGGTACCCAGGCATGCACACATACATCCATGGTCGTGCTGGAAATCCGTTTTCCATTTCTTTGGTGATGGACATGCGCTGTGATAGCGTGATATTCGTATTCATTCAAATCAGGGGGTTGTGATCGCGTCCAGTGGCACATGCAGTAACAACGAGGCAAGCATTCCCCCTAATCTCCATGGCTTATCTTGCCAGTGGTGCCTCTGACGTGAGATGACCCTAATGCCTGCACTGTATCCTGCAGGATTCTCATATTTTTCCACTTCAGTTCGATCACGGTGGATGGTGGCCAGGTTGGTACCAAGGGTCTCGGTGGAAAGGGCTTGTAGAACCCAGGCAACGCAAGGACTACACAGTACGTGGCTTGCATTTTTTTTTTTCATTCAAATCCCCACCGAACCTCTTGGGGCTATAGTGTTCCACGACGTTTACCTTGGGGTGGACTGCAGTGTCACACAAAAGGCCGGGGTGAGCAAACGAACGAGTATCATCTTATTGAACCGCCATAATCAACACCCAATGATCACTGGAGCTATGTATACTGATGAAGAGCCGATGCGCAGGCAAGGATTACCCCCGCACTGACTGGGCCGAATAACGAGTATGTGTGTATGGTTTGCGGCACTGCTCCCAGGCCGAGTTGGCGTTTTGGTAAGCGCAGCTGACCTTTATGAGTACCTCGTCAACAGACCACTGTAGGATGGCCGTAGGGCATCCAGGTCATCCTCGCTCCTGTTGAGTATTCGGCGCCTAGCAGACGATCGTTGGTGCGCCATTTCGTGCGGCGGCCTACTGGATTCCCCCACAACGTCTACCCGCCCCTGATCGATACGACTCAATCCATGGGTACATCCGAGTCGAAACTGAACCTCTCGGCATTCAGACTTTCTTTCCTTGTTGTAAACAGGGGCTAGGCAATGATCTATGCATCGATCGAAGACGGACGCGGTGGATATTGATATTGTACTGAACACGGGATGTTTCTCGTGTCTCCCGAGTCCTCGATTCGGAGCAGGTCAGGACAAAGGTTTCCGTCATTCGCAATATGCCTATGCCCTGACGGTCCGACTCGGCTGATCGATCGTGTGTCACGCTGTACAGAGTATCGCGTCATGGGTCGTCGTGGACCGCGTCGCGCGGGATTGACCGGGTCTGGACTTTCCAGATGAGTTTGCTTGGATCCGTTTTGGCGTCGTGTGGGAGAGTCCGCTTCCGAGATTGATCACGGTCATCTTGGTGCTCGGTTTAGGTATATCTTCTCCTCAAGTTGTTGATGCTAATACTTCACCTGCACACCAAAGGCTGCGTCGAATAAAATGAAAGAGATTATAGGTATCAATTTGGATGCATGCCAATGGGATACATATAGAAAGAAGGTCTACACACAATCATGCTGTAGTGCAAACAAGGAGAGACGTGAGACGGAAAGTGTGACAAGATATATCAAGATGCGTAGGTAGGTACGACAGTATAGAATGGAACAAGGTCGTGTAGAGAGACAAGATGGGAAAAAAAGAGAGGGACGTCTTGTGCGTGCATAAGTAACTATCGCAAATCCACGATCTCAAGTGGCATATCTTTCATTTGTACGTGTCCCTTGTCGGCATCCTTGAGTAGTCCACCACGCCACATGTAAATAGCGCGCATGAGTACCAAAAAAAAGCAAGACGGGAAAGGGCATACGGTATAAATGGGAACATCAGGGTGCGGATGGAACGCCTCCTTGGCATGACAATTCAAAATCGTTTGTAGACCGGGTGGATCCGTTAGACGAAAGATTCCAAAGCTGTAGAAAGGTCGATGCTCGAGCAACGCACATAAGGATGAGTAAAGGACATACTTGGGTGTAGATTTCGGGGCACAGACAACGGCAAACGATTCAGGAAGCATGCGTTGGAAGCCCGAGTGGGTATGCAAGTCGACCGAGGACATGAAACCTGTACATGTATACGGTAGCATGGTGAGGAGTGGACGTCCAAGATGATGCATGAGACAACTCACATGACTGTGACGGGTGCGTGTGGATCTAACATGTAAAAATCTTGAGCGTGGACACAATCGATCCATCAAAACCAAACCTACCCATCCAAGTGTGATCAACGACCGTTCCTCCGTAAATTGCATCACCAACTCTTCCTCATCCATCGTACAGGTATCGCTCGTCGAATGCTGCCTGGGAATTAACAACGTCGTCACGATGTACTTGCCTTTTTGGTCCCTCCCTAATAACAGCCCACAAGTTTCACGGTTTCTCGAGGTATTGAGGGCGGCGATGGAGAGAAAGCGGGGGAGACAGTCGCGTGGGAGGGATACAGTCTTAAGTTCTGGAACACGGTCTTCGCTCGCGCGCTCTCGGATAATGCGGGCGGACTCTTGGGAGGCTGTGCGAAACCGTTCACTGTCGGCGTGGAGCGGCGGAGCGGGTAGTGGTTGCGGTGCGCCCTGCGTCCGAGAGAGATTCGTGTAGGTCGCAGTGTACTGATTGCCAGGCGGTGCTGTTTGGTGGACGACCGGAACGGGTGCGGAGGGACGAGGAAGCCTATCGGTAGGGTAGAGATGGGTAGGTAATGTCTTGGACACGCCTGGGATGAATAGGAGGGAAGAAGGCCCTACTTCAGAAGGTTTGAGGGTCGGACAATTGAACATGGATTGTAGGGAAGGTGTATAACCTTGTGAGAGTTGGTGCTGGGACATAAGCTGCGGGTATTGAACATGCGTGTCCGGCGGTGCGGGTGATGTGGTCGTGATTGGTATCGGGTATGAAGGACTAGAATGGAAGAGAGTGGGTGAAGTACGATCACCGACGAGGCTAGCCTACGTACCCTTTCACAGATAACAGCTGACTCCTGTTGCGGCGTTGGGATGAGGACGGATATGAAGACAGAAGGCATGATGAGGCTAACCTTGTCGGACTTTCTAGTGGCATGGAAGGTGGGAGGACGTCTTCATAGACGGGTTCGCCATTCCTTGGCGAAGGCTGAGCATACTGATAAGTGTGATTCGAATGCGCAGGCGCGTATGTAGGTGAAGGAACGACACTGCGGCGAGCTGCGCGAGACGCTGCTTCTGCTTCTTGTTGACGTCTCAGTATACCTTCGTGCTCTCTATTCTGTCTACGAAGGGCTTCCTCTTCTTCGCGTCGTTTAGCTTCTTCTTGGTGGTGCCGGGTATCGTCACGTTCACGTTCATGTTCTCGCCGTCGTTCCCGTTCTTCGCCACTGACAGGGGTGACAGGCTCTGAACCGGGTCTGTCCGACCTGTCTCGTCTAATGAGGGACGGTTCGCGAGAGACATTTGCTGCACGTCTTGCGGCTAACAGCGCATCCTCTCTATTCCTACTCGGCTCGGTGTCGATCTGGGGCCGACGATGTGGACCTCCAGTCTTTTGCTCGACTGTCCTGTAGGGTGCGCCGTTTGGGCGTCTCGCTTCACCTCTCCTGGCTTCTTCCCGTCTCAGTTGTGCCTCCCGTCGCGCTGCCTCGTGAGCCTGCCAACCTGATTCGTCATGGTCGGGATATCGATCGGGTCTGGAATCGACTTGCATTCTCACACCAGCGTCCAGTGCGCCACGCACGGCGGCTGCCTCTTCAGGGTGTTGTGCTGTCCAACGTTCATAGCGGTCAACGAGGACGGGTTTTATATCACCCAGGTGCATGAGGATGTCTTGACCATTCTGTATAGATACATCAGTGCCAGTCCACACGAGGGAGTGCGGATATAGTCTAGCGAGATAGGTATTCGAGACAACTAGATGTGCATCGCATCCATAGCTGCGCCCATCCATCGAATCGCGAGACAAAAATGCAACAAGAAAATAATGGTTAGGATGGGATGTACTGCGGACTCACGAGACCGAGGTTGTGGCGTTGCGTTGCGGTTAAGAGTGTAAAATACTCCTTGTGTGAAGGAAGCTTCTCCAGAATGATGGTGGCTGCCTTGGCGAATTCTACAAAGGCCGCCTCGAGGTCTCCAGCCTCATGGTAGGCTCTGCCAGCCTTGCGGAAGCCGTCAGCAGTCTTGAGCCATTGTTTCAAGCCCTTTGAAGGGTCCCACAAGTTGTGTGTAGCGCGATTCGCGAGTTCAGCAATGCAAAAGGGTCTGCGCGGGGACGAGGAGGACTGTGGGGACGGGCGGGCGTAGGAGGAGGTCATGATCATGGCAAGAGCCAGCGCCAGCTCACATCACGACATAACTAGGACTGCCTTTTGCGGTGACGCGTCATAACTTGAACTTGACCTCCAACTTTCATCAACCACTACTCAGCCAGGACCACCGCAGTCCTTGGCTGTAGCAGACATCCAACAGAGGCTCACACGATCATCCTTCGACAGACCGGGGAAAAGAAAGGAAAGTACTTGACGATGGTTTTGCAGACGGTCGATGATTATCCCCGCGCTATCCTTGGTTCGTTCGAGAGTTCATCTGGATCCGACTGACGACTAGACTCGCGCTGGTTGCCTTGAAAGAGGGAAACTCCGCTCGCTATCTGGAGGGTTGGAACGGGAGTGGGCATCAGCTCCGTTCAATAGGTTGACTATTTCTGCCTTGTTGCTTGCACGATAAACTGATGTTCTTGAAAGAGATAGAGCTAAAAGAGTTCCACTTAATAACGGAGTATCTTAGGTGTTTAGTCTCCGATTCTCATCAGGCCAGATCCACTTGCAGTACTTGGAATCCAGTATGAACCTGAAGATTGCCCAGAGTATGTTCACCTTGGGCCTCCGCCAGCGTGTACCACCAAAATACGTGTCGTGGAACACGAACACGTTGGTCATTTTTGTCTTTGGCAAGCACGTAGCTGAGGAAGGTACAAATTTCGGAAAGTTGTCACCTTTGGACGTCGGACCAAGCAGCTGGAAATATTCCTGTTTGGTATCGAAGGAAACCGTGTATGTCTTGCGTAGGAACAGCGACATGGTGTTCATTACAAGTTACAACACCAGCAATAGGTATGTGTACGTCTGTGAGCGGGTGTACAGACAGCTGCTTGATGAACGCGACGATAGCAAAAAGTTGACTGAACAGCAAGACAGCAAATCGACGGTCGAAATAAAAAGCAAGGAAGTAAACAAGAGCACGTACTCCGTTCAAATTAAACAATCTCCAACACTTTTTGCGCTGGTTGGGCCCAAGCCTCCGACTCCTCGTCTGAGCCGCATCAGGAGGATCGCGGAGATTGCGGAGCCACGCATGTACTTTCCGGTGTTTCTACGGTGGCACCGTGGTGTAAACGGCTCGATGCAATGGAGTGGGGCGTCCTGTGGTGCAACGTGTAGTACGCAGCTGTTCCACACGCGGGTGTCTGGTCCAGGTTCGTTACCATCCATCGGCGGTGGACTGTAGACAGCAAGGGAAGCGGGAAGAGCAAGATTTCCCGGTCTGGGTCCTCCAGGCGGACACTGGTGATAATTAACGCCCAGTACATTTTCTTCTTTGATGGCAGGGGATTTCTTGTGGTTGGTGCGCATGTCATTCAGAGATGATTTCCAACCATAAAATCTCGGAACACCTAAAATAAGTCATCTCCTCGTGAGCGCACCAGGCTCGGAAGGCAGGAGTTAGACTCGTGACCAGTCCGTCTAAAAGAGGCAAGCACAAGGCAAACCGTCGATAGACGGACTGGTACAATTCGTCGAGGGTTCTGAATGCTGAGCGAGCTCCCACGACAACGTGACTGTTATGTCCGTTTTTTCACTAGCTAGTCATATGATAAGTCCTTGCC